>JACBKR010004560.1:0-23199 GCA_014218235.1 Colocasia esculenta | reverse complement strand
GCCAGAATTCAAGCCACCTTGCTAGAAAATTCAGATAGAATGGAACACTTTTTGGTCATAAAAATGACAACCATTCAAGATCAAATCAAGACTAGCTTGAACTTCATGGAGAAAAGATTGTTTGACATAGAGACCATTCTTCTTCCCCTTCCTCCTCCTCCTCCATCTTCTACTTAATGTAATTTCTCTTTTGATGATGTCAAAGGGAGAAGAAAGAAAGAACAAATGTTTGTAATCTTTTGGAATGATTGTAATGGTTCTCTGTAATAGTTCTCTTGTTGAATGAAATGAAAAGTTTTGCTTGGCTTGAATGATTTTCTCAATTGTGTATTTAATGTGATTGAAAATCTTTTTGTGAATGTGATTGAATGATTACTTGTCAAGTTGCTTGACTTCTGTGTACAAAATTCTCATTTCAAGTAACATTGTGTTCCACAAGTACATCATCATCTGTTACTAAAACATATCAAAAGGTCTTTGACAAGTTTAAACAAAAAGAAAATACAAATGTGAATAACAAAAAATTGCTTAAAATCTCATTTCATCAAAACCTCATGTAATATGGATTTATTGTTGCCATCATCAAAAAGGGGGAGATTGTTGGGTTGAATGCATTCATATCATTTCCCTCCTATTTTGATGATGACAAGAGGTAATTTTAAAGCAATTCAATTGAAACATGTCAAAAACATCATACCTGAAATCAATGTTCAAAAAGCATATTTCAAATCACATTTATCATTGATGTTCATGATAAATCATTTAACTAATGATATGTGTTTTAATTTTCAGGTACAAACATTTTTATGCAAAAGATGTGTCGACACACCCATCAATGGTGTCGACACAACAACACAGATTCAAAGGCAAAATGTGTAAAAATGTTGAGACTGTGTCGACACGAGTCAAGAGTGTGTCGACACGAGTTGCAGTTTTTCAGAAATTAGTCCACCTAGGTCGACACACTCTTAGAGCAGGTCGACACTAGACCCAGTTCCCAGAACAGCCAGTTTGAAGAATTGGGACAGCAGGTCGACACACTCCCAGAGCAGGTCGACACGGGACCTTCTTCCCAGAACATCATTTTCCATATTTTGGACAGTGTGTCGACACCACCACCAGGGCAGGTCGACACACTACGGGAAGTTTTCATCTTAAAGTGGATGGGTGCCACGTGTCAGCCCAGGCCGATGGGAATCAACCTAGGATCGTGTACTCTTATACCTAAAAGGTATCTTTGGACTCTTTTGGGTATAAAAGGACCTCTATTGGCCCTCCATCCACGTAAGAGAGACCCAACCAAAACTCTTAGAGCCTCCCGAAAGTTCCTGGCGGCTGCAAGAGGTTGTCTCCCTCCTCTGCTCTCTTGTGCTTCCAGAAGACCAATTCTCACCAATCCAAGTGTGAGAATTGGAGTGTGATCCCTGAAGAATCCTCAGAAGCATTCCAAGGAAGCAGATCCTGTAGAAGTCTTCGTTGGAGAAGAATTCAAGGAAGATCCAACAACTCCAAAGTGCAGAGCATCGGCGTTGGACTTCAAGATTGCAAGCTTCTTCCCAATCCAAGCTTCTACAAGGGAGTACACTTGAAGAACGAAGCTATTAATACAATTCACTGTACTTTTGTTCTTCTGAGATATCTTTTGAGATTATGCAAGTGCTTCTGCATATCTCTCATTAGTGTTCTCACTTTCGACTAGATCTATTGCTAGAAGGTCTATGTCTTGAGTTGGTGTCTAGCAACCATTGTGTGAGCATTGTGCTCACGTTGTGTGAGCATTGTGCTCAGGTTGTTGTGAGCCGTAGTGCTCAGTTTAAGTTGTCTAACTCAAGAGTGTGTTGAGCAGTCTTGCTCAGTTGTTCTAGAGTAGTCTTGCTCTAGAAGGTGTGTGAGTTGTAAGCTCTTAAGTGTTGGAGTTGTCAGGATCCAGTGGGTGTGTTACCCAGTTGTGTTAGTGAATCCTCACGAGTTGTGAGGGGTGGATGTAGGAATCACTTGGGTGATTTCCGAACCACCTAAAAATCTTGGTGCACTTGTCTATCTGTGGTTTGATTTCATTTTCCGTTAGATGCTTGCATAGAATCGTTGAAAGTTCACTTAATCAACTGATTTCATATCTGCTTTTACCAACTCACTCAAATATCATCAGATCTGTGGTTTTTCACTGATAAAATTGCCTCTGATTCAAAAGTGTTTTTAAACTGTTTAAGCTTCCGCAGAAAGTGGCATAGATCTATTCATCCCCCCCTTCTAGATCTTATCCACACCTTTTCCTCGATCCTTCAGGGTGCGGTGCCAGGAACCAGCTCATTGGTGAACTCAATCTCTCTGTCTAGTGGTAGACTCAGTAACTCATCTGGAAAGATATCCGAAAGTTCACAAACCATGAGAATGTCCTCCACTCCCCAAGACACCTAGTTGACAAGCACGACAGTGGCGAGAAAACCTTGACACCCAGAAGCCAACAACTTCTCTGCTCTCAAAGCAGAAATCAAGAAGTGGGAAGTAAGAGGTATGATACCCTGGAAGTAGAAGGCAGCTCCTCCGGGTACTTGAAGGTACACCCTCTTCTTCCTGCAGTCAACCATGGCACCGTACTGCTCGAGCCAGTCCATACCCAAAATCACATCAAAATCCTACAACTTCATAGCAAACAGCCAAGTTGGCAAACACTGACCCTGCATCTGCACTGGTACCTCCTCAAGCTTGTAGGAGGTGAGAGCAAAATCTCCCATCGACAGCTCCACAATAAGCTCCCTGAACACTCCCATGTCTAGCTCCTCAAAAGAGTCTAAAAATTCCTCAGAAACAAAAGAGTGGGAGGCACCAAAACTCTAGCTGCATAACTAAAGATAGTCATAGTACCTTCCCCGAGATGAGCTGCCTCTGCCTCTGCTTGGGTCATGTGCATGACACGAGCCCTGGTCTTCAGTCTGCCTGAACTCATAGTCTGCTGATGCTACTGCACAAGAATCTGCTATTGCTGCTGCGCATGAGATTGAGGCTGACTCTGTTGCTGTGGGTCTCGAGGTAACAGGGGACAGTCCCATGCCATGCGACCCAACTTGTCACACTGGTAACATCGACTAGTGAAAGAATGCTGGCTCTGCTGCTAAGGCTGCCCTAAAGTCTACTGAACACTCTCAACTGAAGGCTGCCTCTGCTCTGCCTGCCTCTTGTCACATCGGAACCTCCTCTGAGACCCTGACCTCGATGACGTCCCTGTAGAAGAGGACGTGTAGGAGGTCGTGGTCCTCGAGGTCGGCTAAGAGCTACTCTGCTGCTATCTCTGCTGGGACGAACCTGCTTGTGCCTGAACTGCTCTAATCTGCCCACGAGTCCGTAAGGTGGCAGCCTCAAGTGCTGCCACAGTTTGATAGGTTGCGTCAAGGTCGGTGACGCGAGCAACTATCAACACCTGCATGAGCTCTAGCCTCAGTCCTCTCATGAACTGTTGAGTCCTCAGGCCCTCATATGCCATGATATGTGGTGCATAACACCCCAACTCTACAAATCTGGCTCTGTACTAGACCACTGTCATCTCGCCCAGAGTCAAGTCAAGGAATTGATACAGCCTCTCACTCCTGACATATGTGGGGTAGAAAGCTCTCTCAAAAGCCGCCACAAACTCTTGCCAAGTTATTTGCCAGAGCGGGCAAGACTGAAAAGAGATCTCCCACTCTGAGGTCCACTAGGCCAGTGCCTACCCTGCAATTGATAACTCGCCAATAGTACCCTCTCCTCTGCTACGCACTCCATGGAATGAAAAGTCCGCTCCATCGCATCCAGCCACGACCGAGCTGCATATGGATCTGGCTATCTATGAAACTGGGGAGGCTGAACTACAAGAACTCTCTCAACACCCTCCCAGAACCTCCCTGAGGTGCTAGAACGTCATGATACTGAGCAACAATCTGTGCCATCCCCTCGAGAAAATGGGTCCAATCAAACCCCTGAGCTACATGAGGAGGGGGTGGCGGCGGTGGTATAACACCACTGTGTGCGTCCTAGAGTCCAAGCTAAGTCTGTTGTGGTGGCGAGGCATCTCGAGCCTCCTGCTGAGGTGCCTGCTCTGCCACCTCCTCAACACGACATCGCCTAGGTGCCATAATGGATCTACACAGGACATGCACATAAATTAATACACAAAATAACTCTGGTTTTTGCTTGCTGCTATTGTACTCTTCATGCTCTGAGTTACCTTGATGAACATTTCCTTATTTATCTAGACAAACCAGGCTCTGATACCAACTATAACGACCTAGGATTCGAATTACCGATTACCAACCAATAATTCGAATCCAGACCCATCACCCACGAGCCGAAGCTCGGAAGGGTAAAAAGAGAAAGTCTGAGGAGAACATATAAGAAAATGTACACACCCCAATAATTTTGAACGATCCACTATATTTATATAACAATATGGTACAACTCAGAGTAGATCCAACAAAAGTAAAGAGAACAGCTAGTACATAAACTAAGTACTACTCACACCAGCTAAGCAGGACCAGCACCGGAGTGACCAGGCTCCTCAACACCTGGAGCCGACGACAAACCACCTGAAAAGGAAGGGAGTGAGTCTCAAGAAGATCCAGTAGAGACACTAACCTCCATCGGTAACAGTACTAAAAAGCAGTGCGGAAAGTAAATCTACAATAATCAAAACTCTGCAAGAACACTCGAGAGACTGGTGGCATAGTGCCCAACTCCTCGCAAGAGTGCGCCAAGAAAACTGGAACCTCGTAGACTCAACAGTACAGCAAACACACACAACAAGCACATACACACACACACAAGGTAGGACCAGCTAGGGCCTATGACTTGGCGCCTGGACACCATAAAGTCCTCCAACCCTAGCCACGTGTGCACACTCAGACGCTCTCCCTCGTGTCTGGTCCTCGATCGGTTTTCCCCTACGTCGGACTCGAACGGTGGAGAAAGGGCCCCATGGAAACCGGCTCGTAACCACCACAAGGAGCACGCACAGGACGGAGTCACACTCGACGTCCAGGCTCACCAACAGAATAGCTCAACGCCAGTCATCCAGATGGAGCCTTCACCTCGACGTCTGGGAAACACAACACAACACGAGCACGGTAAAACTTGTTACAAGCACAGACGGAGACGCTCTAAACGTCCAGCACACCGTGCCTGGAGGCAGACACTGTGTGTCAACACCTCTCACAATGAAAAAGGGCTCAGCCTACTGGGAACTACTTGTGGGGTTGACGGCAACATCGATTGCCACCAACTCTAGGGTAGACGGCAACACCCTTGCCATCTACAAAAAGTAGACAACAACAGGCTTGCCGTTTACCCCATCTTGACGGCAACAGATCTTGCCGCCAAGTTTCTCTCTGAAGAACTTGACGTCAACCGATGTTGACATTAAGTTCTTCAGCTTCCAGTAGCTGAAACAGCCCTAGGCCGTTCCCATGGGCGATCCAGCACATGAAACCATGGATTGATGATGGGAAATGCTTTCCCTCATCTCAAAATACCAATGTGAAGCCGGAAAACAACGATCCAATGCTTGGATCGGTGAATCAACCCCCAAAACCCGGCATGATAAACCATCCCCAAAACTATGGATTTCATGCAAATCACACTCACCCAAGCATAACATTTCAGCAATGGGGAGTCAAGGGGTCGAGTCCCTACCTCAAAATGCAATATAAACTCCCAACAAGACCTCAAATCACGTCGTTCACTCTAGAACTTCTCCCGCGAAGACTATCCTTTAATCCTCCGTTTCCCGCCTGATCCGTCGCCGCCACGAGCACCATAGCCTCCCCACGAACTTTCGTCGGCCGCCGGAAGAGGTGGAGAAGAAGTGGGGTGAAGGTGGTGGGAAGGATAGGGAGAAAAGTGAGGGGGAAGGGGGCCTCGGGTCGCCCTCTGTTGCCGTCAACTTGCACCGACAAAACTGACATCAACATCGATTGCCATCAAGTTCATGCACGTGAAGACTCTGGAAACTATGGTAGACGTCAACATCGTTTGACGCCAAGACGCAGAAGACAACAACGCCTTTGCCGTCAACTCCACGGTTGACGTCAACCTCCTTGACGTCAACCCACTGTTGACGTCAACACCCTTGACGTCAACAAGCACTATTCCAGTAGAATGCCCATTAAGGGTCCAATAAGGCCCATAGCCTTACACAAACACTCCCCAATTTTTAGCACCGTATCGTGGCATCAGGTACCATCTCTTTGAGTACAACTCTACTAGGCGCACCCGAATTTGATATAGGAGTAAAAAAGATGTTGGATTATGGGGTCCAACAACTCCCTTATGGATTCGCTGTTACTACATGCTGGCACGGGATTGGATGTGTGTAGTCACATCGGTGGTTGACAGCCCAGTCGGCCGCAGGGGCTAACCGCCCTGGGTGAAGCCCCTCATGTCCGCCCACCGCTTAGTGTGGGGTTTTGCACTGCCATAAAGAAAATACGGTCCGCCTTCACTACCAGCTCGAGCTTTTGGTGCAATGGTTGGGGCTTGATCCAACAAGTGGTATCAGAGCGAGGTTGCAGGTTCGAATCCCCCGGGTGTCGCTGGGGGGAGTTTGTTGGATTATGGGGTCCAACAACTCACTTAGGGATTCTCTGTTACTACATGCTAGCCCGGGATTGGGTGTGTGTAGTCGCATTGGTGCTTGACAGCCCAACCCACAGCAGGGACTAACTACCCTGTGAAAAGCCCCTCATGTCCGCCCACTGCTTAGCGTGGGGTTCTGTGCTGCCATAAAGGAAATACGGTCCGCCTTCACTACCAGCTCGAGCTTTTGGTGCAACGGTTGGGGCTTGATCCAACAAAAGACCTATTCAACCACAGACATGCACAACTTCGTAATGTTGTGGAGCGTACATTCGGTGTGCTGAAAGCACGTTTTACCATTTTGGTATAACGTTGACTACCGAATTAAGACTCAATCCAGAATCGCTATGGCCTGTTGTGTCCTCCATAATTTCATACACATGGAAGGAGGTCTTGACTACATATTTCTTCGAGGACAATGCGATGAACTGATGGAAGGAGATGAGGATGTCCAATAGGATGAACACATGCCTCGAAGTGAAGCTGCCAGGGGGGACAGATTTCGGAATGAATTGGCCACCCAGTTATGGATACAACACACTGCTCGAGGGTATTTGCTGAACACAATCACTTGTAACATTGCAATTGGGAAATGATGTGAATTTATCCGGATGACATATCCGGCCATATGTGCAGGGCACCTATACACGAAGATAGTGGGGATTTACAAGACGATGCTTGCACAAACAATAGTTATGTGTAATTTCATGTTAAGTACAATACTACATGTTAATATGCACCTGATAGTTATGAATAGTTTGTGTGTTTTTCGTGGCTTGAAAAATGTTCATTTTGTGGCATGTATGTTGTTACTTTATTTCATTTCATAGTTATGGAGATTTTTCTGTGCATTTGGTGGATTATGTGATGTTCATTATGTGATTAACCATCCTATTTACTTTTCACAAAGTTCAATATAGTATTTTGCCTTAACTACAATGCAAATATGACCAGGTACTTTTGCGGCATGAGGGTATGCCTATATGAGAACAGGGCTATGACCTTGAATTTGGTGACCAGCCAGTACATGGTTCATCTTTCACCTTTTTGGTGCTATAGGTGGTGAAGGGCATCTATGTTATAGAATGATGTTGTGGTTGATACAATGATACACAGGTGGCACTTGATATTTTGTAGATGCTGTGATACACTGATGGCACCTGATACTATTTAGATGTTGACATGTTACTACCTACTTCATAGATGTTTGTAATTATATTTTTTCTATTGTTATGTCACTAACTCTTTATGCAGGTTACATGTGATATGGGCAATGATGATGGGAATGAGCATATATGAGAAGAATGCCTAATTGGGAGGTATGACACTAGTAACCCCAACCATGGTGTTACTCGCTACTATATGAAGGATGGCCAATTTTTCCTGGCAACCACTATAGTAGTTGAATAACCTTTCGTGGTTGGTCAGGATGCTTGTGTCTTACTTCCGAGGCCTTTCTTTGATGCCACACTACTACCCAGTTGAGCCCATTTACTTCCGAGGCCTCTCCACCTTGTACCGTGTCATTTCATCTAGGAAATCTTCATCATGGCTTCACCATTAGGAAGTGTGGACAAAAGACAATGGTATTGTTTGTGAGTGCAGAGCAAGATGGTGTATTACTCGCGTGTCACATAGTATTACGAATCCACAACATCCCTACTATTGTTGCCCATTGTTGGTGAGTTAAGTCATCATCTAATTTCCTACTTGTCGTTTCTTGGCATACATAACTTATCACTTTATGTAGGCAAAATCTGTCAATCCTTGTAAATTTTTCATGTGGGTTGATGAGGTCCTACAATTTCCTTGTGGAAAGGGACACTATCGAAAGCGCACTTCGAAGACTTCGAAGTCTTATGGGAGGAGTTTCTACGTTTGCCCGCAATCTAAAGTAAGTATTTCATATGGCTAATCCTTTTGATATATGTGATTTTTTCTGAACATTATAAACAGTGAATAATTTTTTCTCTTGTAGGTTGACGATCATCGGTTAGGCTGTGGCTTCTTCCAATGGGTAACATACCCGTGCAATAGTGGAAGTTTGCAACTTAGGGAAGGGGAAAAACTAATGCATTTCGTTCATGAGTTTCATACTTTGCTTGAGAAAGAGAAATTTATTGCCGACAGCGAGAAGGAATTGTGTGATCGACTGTTAGACTCATTCAAAAAGTTACATATGTCTAAGAAGTAAACAGTAGACCATGTTTATGTCAGGAACAGTTTCCTTTTGTTGTACTATGTCAAACTCAGTGTAATTATGTTATATGTGCAATGAGAAGACTTGCTTTTAGTTGTCATGATTCTTCTTCGTCTGTTAAAGTAATAACAATGGGTGCGCAAATGGCGATGCTATGATTTTGTGATGTCTAGTTATCGATTAGGTACATCATATGGCAAAATTTTTTTACATGCACCACAAGGTCATACGCCAACATGCTTTAGTTGTGTAAGGAAAATGTATACACGTATAGATATATGTGAGTGTTAGAATTTTGTCTAAGTCCTGTGAACTTTTCCGAAAAGAAGATGACTATGGATCCAAAGGCTTTCAAATTTTTCTAATTTTGTCTAAGTCCTAATGTTCATAATGAAGGGATGATGTCCGCCTTAGGGGCCTCAAAAATTTTCTAAGTCCACAAAATTTTTCTTTACTTTTCACCATGTACACAAATATTCTTTTTTATGTTTGTTTAATACTTATTCTTATTATTCACTTGATCGTTACCAAACATAGAATGGTGGATGCCCTCGCCAGTAGGGATAGTAAGGGTAACATGGTAAAAAAAAATGACATATCCCCATTGCCATCCATGTTTCCACCAAATGGAGAATAAAATTGAAATTGGATTTAACCTAGCAAATACCAAACAATATCAGGTTAGAGAATAAGAATAACTTATTCTAGAATGACTTACACCTATCCGGCACCCAATGTAACCCGATACCAAACATGACCTAAAGGATGAAGAATCCTTGAATCCCTGCTGCCAGCTCATTCCCTTGCTCCCGGAAATTCATCCATCAACGAAGAGAAAGATTTAGGGTTGACTATGGGGGTCTTACGATGGTATGCAATTTCTGAGTTTGTAGTTTTCTAAACTCTTGGTAGGAGTCCTACCATGTCTAGAATTTCCGTAGGAGTTATTTCCTTATCAATCCATCCCTACATTTTAGGAAACAAACCCGTGTTTCCAAGTTAGTCTTGGGTTTAGACATGGTTTATGGCCCATTCTTTCCATATTTATCTTAACTAACCCCTTATTATTATCGGGTATAAAATTAACATGAATTTTCTTCTGTGGTTAGTTTTAAAACTTCCATAGGAGTTGTTTCTATAACAAGTCCATTCCTATTTGGTTAGTTTCAGGGAGCAGATTTGGACTCCCCAATTGGATTCGGGTCCGGTTACGATTTATAATTTCCATATTTATCTTAACTATCCCCTTTTTATCACCGGTATACAATTAACACACATTTATAGTGCGGCAATGACCATTGACTTCATCATGTACGAAGTCATACATGATTTGTTCGTGATTAGTCGAAGATAACTTCATCATATCCGAAGTCTAACTTCGTCATATACGAAGTCCACTTCGTCATATATGAAGTTCTACTTCGTCATTCATGATTTGGTCCTGATCAGTCAAAACTAACTTTGTCATATCTAAAGTCTAACTTCGTCATATATGAAGTCCACTTCATTATATATGAAGTTCTACTTCCTCATGCATGATTCGGTCATGATTAGTCGAAGCTAACTTTGTCATATCTGAACTCTAACATTGTCATATACGAAGTCCAACTTCGTCATGCACGATTTGGTCATGGTCAGTCAAAGCTAACTTTGTTATATTCTAAGTCTAACTTCGTCATATATGAAGTCTAATGTCGTCATATATGAAATCCACTTCATTATGCACGATTTGGTCATGGTCAGTCTGTAGCGTCGTGATTGTTCAGATCACGGTTTAACGGGTTTGGTGGAAAAGTGTAGCCAAAAAGTGGTGTCTATGTTTGCTTAACAGGTTGTGTGGTGTTGTGGGCCAGAAACTCGGACCCAACACACCCCTAGTTCTCTTTTGGAGAATGCGACGGGGTGCAGCGTCACGTCTTTGAAAAGCGACCACCTGCTACGTCGCATTTTCAATGTCGCTTTTCGAAGTCTTCGGCTGCATGCATGACACGTGGCACATGTAGGGGCGTAGCGTGGATCGAGGTTGAAGTCGCATCACCTCGGGGTGCCACATTTTGAATGCGACAACCCATTACGTCGCGATTTTACTTGTAGGGTTATTTTGCCCGAACATCGGCCAAACAGAGCAAACAAACTCTATTGGTCTAGAGGAGAGGTTGTTGCATGTTTTTTCTGGCGATTTGGAGTTGGTGGCTTGCGGTTTGGCGTGTTTCCATTGTGAGGAGGTTGTTTGGAGCACGGGAAATGCCAATCCAACGTTGTTCTTGGCGTTCTTCATGTAGGTAGGGGAATTCTTCTCGTTTTTGGGTGTATGGATCAAGTTTGAGGTGCTTATGGCATGAAGTTGCTTACTAGCAGTAGTATGCATGTTTATTCATTTGTTAGTAGGTATATAGTTAGATTCTATAACTATAAATAGGTGTGTTCTTGAATTTCTAGAGAGGAAGGTCGGGTTGGGGTTTCGGCTGAGAAGGCGATGGACCCCGTCATTGGGTTTTGAATGCAACGACATGTCCCATAGTGATTCACCTATGAAATGTGTTGTTTGTGTACGTCACATTTTAAAGGCGACCAATTGACTCGTCACGTTCTTACTCCCAAGGGTAAAACTGGTTTTTGGTGCTTTGTGGGCTTTTTGGACCCTACTGTAGGGCAGTATTGAGATTTGTAAAGTCTTGTAGATGTGTTTTAGGGCCGATAAACATTGTGAATTGTGGTTTGAGCTTGAAGGAGCTACGCCTTCCGTGGTTACCTCTCAAGTTGGGTACCCCAGGTTCTCTGTAAGCCAGGCACGTTGGTGCTCGCGGTACTGTATGTACCGCCAAGGTTTGTGTCATCTTCCTGGACACCCTCACTTGTCTGTCGAGTTGTACGTCTGGCTGAGGGAAAGACGACAGTGGGGCAACGACTTGTGGTGTGTTGGTTCTCTGTTCGGTCGCTTGTAGCGCGCTCGTGGTTGGAAGGCAGACACTGGTAGACGTACTGCTCCCCAGCTAGTCCTGTGTTCCACAGCCTAACTCTAAGGGTTCCGAAACTCTTAGTGGTGTGTCAGGCATGCGTCTGCAACATGTGTCATTGTAGGTGTGGTGTTGGTTGGTCTCCATAGCTTGTTGGCACTGTAGAGGTGGAGTGGCAGTTGAACCGTTCGTTCGTGGCAGCGAGACTAAGAGGTAGTCTTGTGTGGTATGTCCAGGTTAGTAGCTGATGTTGCGAACTAGATTTCGTGACCCGAGTGTGGCGTTACCCTTCTCTAGCTCGTACACTTGAGCATAGTTTGTCGTTTATTTATTAATGTCTAATCCATGTTATCAGAAACTAGTTGTTTATTTATTTACAATTGTAGCTTCATGCTTAGGTAGCTCTGTTAACTGTTTAATTTAATGTTTTACTCTTGTTTCTCATGAGATTGGTGTAGTTTCGACTTTTGAGGGAGTTTCCCTACTGACCCAGTGACTTGTGAGGCTCACCCCTACTCCTTTCAGGTGAAGGAGAGTAGGATAGTTTCTGTCCCTTGTGTAGTTCAGAGCTGCATCGTAGCAGAGTCGGGCCTGCACCACCAACAGTGTAATTTTACTTTCTGTTTCACCTCAGGATATGCCCTAGGCTGTTGTACTTTGTAGTTTGACTCTAGTTGAGAATTGGCTATGTAAACCTCATGTGAATATGTGTGAGATTGTATAAAACTTGTGATCTTATATATGTTCTATGTGCTCCTTTTATGTTCCCACGAACTCATGTGATGTTATCCCTTCTGAGGCTACGACCTGTTCGCGGGAGGCGGAGTCAATTTAGGCTAGTTATTAGGTTAACAAGTTTGAATGACGAGGACCACTACATTAGCTATCAGAGCAAGGTCCATGTGAATATAAAAGAATAGGGAGATTTACATACCCTGATCTCTACTTTAGTCCACTGGTGATAGTTGGCCTTGGTTTTGTATTGACTTGTTAATGTATTATGTGGTTTGGAATGATGTATGTGCAAGATTTGAAATTGGAATGGTTGATAGAAGAGATTGGGGAGGTGGAGGAGATGAACTAGGGGAGTCTACACATCAATTGATTGAGAGGTTGTGGGAAAGTATTACAGAGATTTGGACAAGGTTGGATTAGCAGGTACTGGTCCAACCAACAGTAATAGCACCTCAGGATGTAGAGGAGGCAGTACCATTGGCACCACCCCCACCGCCACCAAGAGTTGAGGTACCACCCATTGTACCTATACCCATAGTTGTACCTGCACGTCTAGTTAGTACAAACGAGCCTATGATGTTCAGTCCATCTCCATATAAAATTTATCATGAATTATATTTGTAATTTTTGGTGATTAACAAAACCCTGTAAAATGCTTTTTAACAACTGTTTCTAGAGATTATCCATAGAAAATAAATCTAGCAAATCTGTAAGTTATCCTCACACACTGCTGTAAGTTCAAATGCATGTGTTTTGTACAAGTACACAACGATTTCCTTTATAGAAACAACGATTCGATCGCCATAACGATTCTGTAAGTCGCTTAAATAACGATTTTCGTCTCACAACAATTTCGGTCTCACAACAATTTCATAAGTAAAACAACAATTCAGTCTCACAATGATTTCATAAGTGAAACCACGATTTCATAAGTAAAACAACGATTTCGGTCTCACAACGATTTCATAAGTAAAACAACGATTTGCTTTCACTTAAAGAACGATTTGATCGAAACAACGATTTGCTTTTACTTAAAGAACGATTTGATCGAAAGAACGATTTGTTTTCACTTAAACAATGATTTGCTTTTACTTAAAAAATGATTTGATCGAAACAACGATTTACTTTCACTTAAACAACGATTTGATCGAAACAACGATTTGCTTTCAATTAAAGAATGATTTGATCGCAATAACGATTTGCCTACTTAAACAACGATTTGCTCAAAACAACGATTCACTTTTACTTAAACAACGATTTGAGCACAACAATGATTTCTTCCTTAAAACAACAATTTCATGATCGATTTCATTGAAACAATGATTTCATCATTAAAACAACAATTTCATCATAGAAACAATGATTTGGTTGCTTCAACAATTTCATCTCTACAACGACCATCTATAAAACATCGATTCTATTGAAACAACGATTTCATCTGATCATCGATTTCTGTTAAGTATCGACTTTGTACAAAACATCGATTTCATTTCATTAATATATGGATTATGTTCATATCGAATTGGTCACAACATGAACTACATTTTCACATGATTATATCATCGATTTGATATCAATATCATTTCTATACAGAATGATCTTTACGTTCAAATAAATTTATATAGCTCTTGAATAGTCTTGCTTTATCTTCTTATTCCTTAAATATGCATATGCTCAAAACTCTGTGGATTTCAAAAAGCCTTCCCATGCATCTTATTGTATCCTAAGATCTTGATCATTTATTGTGTTAGTACAATATTTCCACACGATATCCTTGCTTACTTCACTTGTCACATAAAGTCTTGCTTTATGTGATGACAGAATAACATTCCCTTCTGGTGTATCTTCATACTATACGACTACTAATGTTGACTGACAATTTAGACAATGAAAAGTTGTCTAGGTGTCAGCATTTATTGTATGCCGGAATTTTGTATAATCGCACGTCAAAGGTGGAGTTGTCAACCTAACAAAAAGGATAGAAGATTCAGACAATCTTTCCTTGAAGGTGCAAGTGTCAATCCAGGCATTAATGGCTGCAGGCTCACCTACTCCTTGCTTCGGACTAGTCTCTCTAACGAGCACGAAGCTGTGAGACAACGTGTAGCGGCCTGGATATTTATGCTCAATAAGGCTCCATATCCAGATCTGCCTCCCGCGAACGGACCGAAGTCTCGAAAGGGATAGCTCAAACATGTGTCCAGTAAGAATATAAAAGACAACCACAACAGTATAAGACACAAGAAAGTACATGTGCTCATATCTGCATATAATAATTTACAACTGTCCCAATACATTATCACATGTCCAATTAAAAAGTACAACTACCTGGGGCAGAGCATAAACTCACACAACACAACTAACACTACTGTTGGTGGACCAAGTCTTCCACAATGCCTTTGCAAACCATACCAACGGTAAGCCCTGAAAAGAACTGTAGGGGAGTGAGCCTCAACAAGTCACAGGCTCAGTAGGGAACCACCCAAAAACCACACGAAACTAAAGAAACCTCAACCCCAGAAGGTCTCACTGGCAACACCGATAGCCAAACCATATCATGCTCACAACAATATATGATTAATAACAAATAAATATAATCATAACCATAAACATAAAGTCCTCGGAAAGTAAGAGGAACCATAGGACTAGCAGAACACCACTAGTCCACCCAACAACTAAAACGCTTTGGCCACAAGCTTCACAGGCAAACCACTATAACAACTAGTCGCCTAAGCTATAAGCCACATAGGCAAACCACTGCCTAGGCTACAAGCTTCATAGGCGAACCTCAAACATGTGGGTAGCAGGTTTGCCAACCAAAAGCTGGTCCATAATACCCCCAAACCATGATATGTTGAGAGCCACGCACAAGGTAGCAGAACTGGCAACAACAAGCCAATCCATCACACACTTAAACCATAATCAGAAGTTTACCCAAAAAGGGGAAAGCACCACGAGTGGAAGGTCTCAACACACGACCTCCACAGAGCACAACTCCACCATAACACCTGAAAAGGTGGGTACACAATGTACCACGAGAAACAGGTACCCACAAAGGGTACAGTACCCTACCACCACGAGGTACCACCACAAAGCCTCATTACAACTGTGCCTCCTACCAGGCACACCACAACGGGTCAAATCACAACCAACGAGTTACTATACACAAACCACGACCATGTTGCCCAACTAGCAAGCCCAAAGGGGGGGTGAATGGGAATTTTAAAAATTTGATTATCTAAACCTGTCAACAGAAATGTTCACACAAAAACACTACGTTTGACTGTTAGTGATAGTAGTAAAGAAAATTACAAATACACAGAAGCAAACACACTGCACAAGGATTTTTATCTTGGTTCGGATCTCCTCTCCACAGGAGTCCTACGTCTAGTCCCTGAGCAACACCTCAGGATTCCACTACCCAAGGGTACAGTCTCCCTTAAGGACACTTACACACCAGCAATGGCTGGTCTTCTCCTCACATCTTGAAGAGGAAAAACAACACCCTGATCACACAGGTCTTCCTTCAACACGAAGGGAAAAAGCCACATGTTACCAACAGGTCTTCTCTTCACATTTGAAGATGAACTTCTCAACAAGGATGAGAAATAGATAGGATGCCCCTAGATCAAGATAATAGAACAATACTTGATTTGAAGCAAGGACTGAGAGAGAAAGATCTACAAAGACGAAATCTCTCAGTACACAAAGGCTCTTAAAGGCTAAGCTATGAATTCAGAGAGCTAAGAGCTACAACAAAACAATGGAGTGAGACTTGAGCTCTTCTATGGTGCTTGTGGATTTTGAATTCTCAAGAGATAATCTTCATGTAGGCAACAGTCTTCTATTTGTATCTTCTTTGAAAAATGTAGTCGTTGAAGTATCTGTTGTCTCTGTGTTGGATGCTCGTTAGACTGCATGGTTTGACGTGTACGTCAGGTGTGCTTGCAGTCATTTAATGTTTTCTGATCCATGCACGCAAGGAAAGAATTCTTCCAGATATTCTACAGCTTCTTTGTTGCCAACGTTAGAGAGTGGTTCTTTCAAGGATCTGCACACAATAAATACCAAATAGTGGACAGCTAGACTGTCTCTTGGCTTGTCAGTCAACGTTAGAAACTAAGGAGTAGGAATATACACCAGAATGAAAATACTTTTCTGCTATCTAAAAAGGTGTTTTCTATAGAAGCATAGGAATGGAAGATATCCAGATATTTATCGTCCAGTGAGATGTACAGATACATTAAATGTATGAGTATCGAAAAACACGTGAGAAGACTTTGACTTTCAACATATTTGAACATCAAATCGATGTGATTCACAAAATCGTTATGAGTACGACTTATGAAATTGTTATGTTAATAAGTCGTTGTTTATGTAAAATCGTTATTTATTCATAAACAGATTGATGTGAATACAAATCGTTGTACAGTCATAACCAAGTCGATGTAAGAGACAAATCATTATGAGAGTATAAGCAAGTCGTTATAAGTGAATCGTTATAATCAAATCGTTGCGATGTTGTTTAATAGTAAAAAAATCGTTGTGTACAGGCAAATCGATGTGAACAACCAAATTGTTGTTTAATAAATAAATCGTTGTGCTCAGGAAAATCGATGTAAACAAATCGTTGTTTCACTTGTAGAGTTGATATAGTGATCAAATTATTGTTTGCTTTATTGAATCGTTACACAGACCAAGTTGTTGTTGTGACTTATCGAGTCGTTACAGCAAGCAAATCGTTGCTTAACTTTTCGAGTCGGTATAATGACCAAGTCGTTATGTAACTTATCGAATTATTCTATCTTACTAAATTGATGTGAAACTTATCGAATTGTTCTAACGACCAAATCAATGTGAAACCGAATCGTTGTGAGAGCAAATAGTTGTTCTCACTTACCAAATCGATGTGAAACCAAATCGTTGTGAGAGCAAATCGTTGTGCTCACTTAACGAATCGTTACAGTTACTTATCGAACCGTTTCGGAATGATAGAAATCGATGTATACACTTAGCGAATCGTTCTGAGATCGAAATTGATGCGATACTTATAAAATCGTTATGTAATGCAGTAACTTATGAATTCGTTATGCTATGATGGAAATCGTTATGCTTTCAAAGCGAGTCGATGTGTACTTAGTCAAAATTCATGCTTTGAACTCTAAATACTTACATAGTTGCTTTATTTCACCTGATTTACTTCATGTGCCTAAGCTTCATGAAACTTGTTAGATAACACTTAATTGAAGTTTTTTTAATCATCAAAATAGATATATAATTCATAAAATTATATGGGGATGAGCTGATCATCAATCCCCCCCTTTTTGGTGATGACAAAACATAACAAGGATGCAGATAGTTCTGAAATAAAACTTAAGTAACTTTTCTGGTAAAAAATAAAGAGAATTCAATAAAGAATTCGATTTCCCCCTTTATATGTATTTCAGAAGTATGATATTTATATTTCTCTCCCTTTTTGTCATTAAGCAAAAAGATAAAGCAATGAGATAAAGATAGAAAGAGAAAAGATAAATAGGTGAGCAAAGGAGAGGATTTGTATTAATCTTGAGGAGGTATAGGGAGATAGAAAGCAGGAGACAAAAGAGAGGCATGGTGAGTAATGACCTCCCAAGCCTTTAGTTCCTGCTCTTCAAAAAATTGCCTAAAAACACCACAAGCGATAGAATAGGAAGGCCCCATAATAGGAACCATCCTCTGAAGATAAAGCACTCGCTGGTCTTCTAAGAACAAGGCATACTGATCACGATCAAGAGAAGCTTTATAAAAGCTAGATTTCCCAAAACTGGCACAGGAGAGGATCTGATTAATTTTGACAGGATAGAAGAACTGCTTCTACTTCAGGTCCATTCTCATGGCAACATAGATCTTGTATCTCTCCAGCCATGTGTCATAAGAATTCCTGACAAGATGAATGGAATTTGAATCAAGGAATTCTGCAGCTGGCAACAAGGGTTGATTGGATTGAGCCTGAGATGCATTGATAGCCTTGAGCTGCTCAGCAATGAAGGGGTAAGCTATTTCCCATTCTGAAGGAGAAATGCATTCACTTTCAGATAAGATAGGGGCAAGGACATCAGACTTGATGTAGCCCAGATGATACTCCCGGAAGACAAATCTGTGAAAGGAAAGGGAGAGACCTTTCTCTACTAAAATCCTGGCCATAACTTGAGTAGATCTTTCAAAAATTAAAGACCCGACAGATGATTCCATGATGAGAGAGTGGAGAGGAGGTAGGAATACCACATCTGGGATCTCCAAGGTGGAAAAATCCACTTGAATTTATTCGGTATGAGCAACACTTGAACCAAGAGCATGAATAGCTTGCTGGAATTGGCCAAGCTAAGCTTCAAGCAAGTTGTTGAGATAGCAGTAATAACTGTACATCTTGTATTGCCGGATAAACTTAATTTCTTTTTGAACAAAGGCCCCCAAGTGTCCTTGTGAAGGATCTGGAAACACTCTGAGAGAGTCAAGGGATGATCTCTGGGTGGATATCTGGCTGATTGAGCTCGAAGAAACTGACTGTAGAGAGCCTTTTGACCCCGGGCCCACTACTCCTCAGATTTGGCTTCATCCAGGGAAAAGATTTTGGCTTTTTCAGCCTTTGAGAGAGAGGTGAAAGGGAGAATGATATTTAAATGGTCAGTGAGGTTGAGAGAGGGAAGTCCAAAGATGGTAGCAAAAGTGATTTTATGGAGATATTCACGATAGAGAGGCTTATTTTTATTCGCAACAGTGAGGGAGAACCAAAGTGGTGGAAAATGAGGTTCAGAGGATGAGGCAAGGGTTGAAGAGATTTTCTGTTTCTTAGGTACACGGCTAGAGGAGCCAGACCTATAAACATGAGAGCTAACTTTCTGAATTGATTGAAGAATTACTTCTTTCAATTCATCTTTGATGTCCTGAATCTCAAAATGCTCAAGTTGAGTGTCCTCAGGAATAATGGTTACAAAAGAGGGAGGAGTAGGAGGATGAAAGAATGACCTAGACGTAGAGGGAGGCACATCAGATGGTCCAGAAGAGGAGGGACCAGAAGAGGAGGCCCCAGTGGATGAAGATGCTGGAGGGACCTCAACAGAAAGAGGAGGAGGAGGAATGGATGTGGTGGATGCAGGAGATGACGAGGACTGAGAAGGAAATGGTGTAGGAGAGGAAATGGTTCTTGGAATGGGTTGTTTGAAGGTGGGAGGAGCTGGAGGTGCTGTGGAGGATGATGGTGGAGAGGGAGGGGTTGGAGTGGGAAGAGGAGAAGGAGCAGGTGGCTCTAGAGCTACAGCCTGATCTTCTACTCTGGAGGGCTCAACCACATAATCCACTGGCCCGGGTGGCCCAGACACATCCTCTGAAGGCCCTGGTTGTAACGACCCACTTCCACCCGGTACGGTTACACCAACCCACATCAGATGAGAGCAAGCCACTATAGGGGAGAAAACCCCAACGATATACAAGTGAGCTGAGATATACACGAATAGAAATAAATAATGCAACAGAATTTAAATAAACACCTCTCATTCCATCAACTTTAATCCACATACCACAGTCTATATAGTTCAAGAAAGAAATGACAAAACATAATAAACATTAACATGTAGCTAGTTCCAATTACATACCCAAAGTTCAAATTTCAAATTACATATTGGAAAAATAAATTACAAGTCTTCAACAAATTTTCACGCTCCTCGACGGATCTTACTATCTCCTCGGCTTCTAAATTTCCTGAAATGTTTAGCAAGGGTGAGTCTACACAATAGACTTAGCAAGTAACTTAACATTCAAACTATACACCTATCACACATGCTCTTTAACAATTTATCACTATAAAATTTCAGCAATTAAAGTCATACATGCTCATGCCATATCATATGTAAGGCCCTCGAATTTTCGTCGCATTATTTGTATTTATGAGTGTATTTGTGCTTGTGTATGTATGTACATATTTACGTGCGTATTAATTAGTACGAGTACGTGTGCATGTGTTTATATTAAATATAAATAATGTATGTATTGCATGGTGATAGTATGGATATAATACCGTATACATATTGCATGTATATATGCACGGTGTGCTTGGTTTTTTGAATATTTCAGAGTTCCGGCCGAAGGACATCTTGGCGTCAACCCCAGGCCGTTTAGCTGGTGTCAGCGTCCAGACATGGACGCCAACACTCATCCTGGTGTCCAACGATATTGACGCCAATTTCTCTGGCCTGCATGCGCAGTAGAGCTGCAAGCTTCTGAAACAAGAAAGCCCAGTCATTGGGGGTTCTCCCCAACGGCTCTGAGGGTTGTCATATCACCCAAGGAGTGGGTGAGGGGTCTCTCCTTAGGTCTAAAACTAGAGCTCCCTTCCCCCAACCTCTTTTCACCCTTGCAAGAGGAGAAAAAGAAGAAGAAAAACCTAGGAGAAAACTGTGAGAAAAACCCACTTTGCCACCCAAAAATCCGACCCCCTGGAGCTTGATCCGGCGTTCTATTGCTTCAAGGAGGTTGCTGGACCGACGAGGAAGGCTTCCCCGACCTCGGCTTGCTGTGGATCTCGCTCAAGAACCCGGAGGAGAGATCTTTTGGAGGGAGTTCTGCACTTCTTGGGACAGCCCAAAGAGAGCTTCACCGAGCCCTAAATCCTTTGGAGGAATTTTTAAAAGGCAAGTGACCTATCCATGATGTCCCCGTATGAGTCTAGGTTGGTTTTGCAATTTTTATACATTTTCCATCGAGTCCTAGACCCTCCCATTCACCAAATCTTGAGAGGTCGGGTCTGTGTTTCTGCACAGACCTGCATTGACGGCAAGGTCCCTGGACGCCGATATCATGCTTGGCGTCCATCGACCATGCCGCTGACCTGAGTCAGCGGCCAGAGACTGCCGCCAAGTTCCTCTGGACAGAACAGTGAACTGTTCTGCCCTTCCTTTACATTAATTTCGGTATGATTTCCGTGATGAGGATATATGGTAACGTTATACACTATATATATAGTCAATTGTGGTGTGTGGACGAATGTGGTGTGTGATGGTGAATGTAGGAAATATTGTATCCCATGAATTGTAAGCATGACTTGTTAATGATCTTGCCAAATTTATGTTTCATGAGTAGGATTCGCCTGAATGCCTTGGTTTTGTCTGTTCATGAAGATTTGTAGATCAGTAGATGTATGCCCAATTTTTGGTAAATTGTTCATGTTTGTATAGCTTGCAAATAAATTCGGTTCGGTAAATAGAAAGATATGCAAGAATAGTTTGTGGTGATCGATTTGTGATTGTATGATTTAGGATAGTTCTGTATCCTCAAATCATGCACATAATGGAAATCCTGTTCAAACAGTAAATGGCAAATTGCATGATGTGTTAAGTTCCATGTAACTTAAATTGTGAATGGGATGTAAAATAAGTGTTTGATTTTCTGTAAATTATATTTAGCTCAGACAAATCTGAAAAATTGAGTGTATGATCTTGAACTCGAAAACAGCATGTGGTTAAAATTTCAGGTCATTTGGACGAATAAATAAGAAGTTATGTATTTTCATGTGAAATGTGATAATCTACGTATATTATTGTAATGTGATTAGTTATTGTCTAAAACCAACTTGATTAGTGAAAATTTCTGTGTGTTAAACTCCTGAAATTCTGTAGTACCATGTTAGGAAAAACAGAGATATTCATGTGAGTGAGAAAGTGAATGAGATGAAAAGTGTGAAGTGTAAAACCATGTGTAAAACGTAAATGTGTAAATGTGTAACTGTGCCAATGTGACACTACTTCCGTAGAGGGCAGTGGAGCTGTATCAGGGAAAAGTCCCCCTGAGAAAGTTCAATGTGTAAGTGACCCTAAGGGTATTAGGGGGAAATCCTGGAGGTGGACAAGTACCACTGGTTAGGGTGGAGACTTGTTCTCCCGGTCTGTGCGGTCCAAGAGTCGCCATTGGAATGCCTAGATGGCGTCTATGTGTAATGTGATGTGTATATGTCCTTCTTTGGTGGTTTGGACTATGTGTCACGGCACTTAAAATGTGTAATGTGAAATGTGTAATGTGTATGTGTCCATGTGTAAATGTGTAAGTGACAATGTGAATGTGTATGTGTAAAGTGAACCATGTGAAAGAGGAAACTTGTGTAAAGAAAATGTGAAACTAAGGATGTGAAAATATGTTATTGAAAACCATGTGAGACAAATCTGAAATCATGTGAAATCAGTGAATTTATGTTATTATCATCATGTTATTATGTGCAAAGATGTCTAGAATCCATGTTAGGGATAATTGGTGAAACGGGTACAAGATAGCATGATTGTTTGATCACATGATATGTTTTATGCAATATTGTAGCTTTAATGTATAGGTTTACAGCCGTTAAACCATGTGAAATCAGCAACCTAAAGCATGTAAAAAGGGTTATGTATGTACTTAAGGACATGTGAAATCCATGCTAGTTGTGTTCCCCTTTCATGTATGTAAAATGTTCATGTTGGTAGCTCTCGTGTCTTAGCCCTTTAAAGATTAAAGTTTCATGAGTAAATGGAATAGAGAGCATGTGATAGGTGAATTTTATTCTTAGAAATCTGAAAGCATGATCCATGTATAAAATTGTAAAACTTTCATGATAGGTTGAAACTTGAATTGACTAGCATGCCATGTGTTGCAAATTGTAAATGTGCATGTAGAAACCGCTAGGACTTGTACGTGTATATC
>JACBKR010004559.1:0-23050 GCA_014218235.1 Colocasia esculenta | reverse complement strand
TCGTTGTTTTACGTGATGCACTATTAGCTCTCATCTATACTCTACTCACTCATCTATTCACGTTCACTCTACTATCATCTATTCATCTAGTGCTCTTATCTATTTCTTGGTACTCTCAAATTAGCCATTAATTGATTGTCTAAAGATAAACAATATAACCAATGCCAGCGCAATAGGGCCCGATCAGGTCCTGGGGGGAGCGCCCGAAAGTGCCATTTGCCCACGGGAGTTAAATGATCAGGATGTCGGCATTACATCAAGTGCCATACTATCAAGATTAATCTAAGACAATCAAAAAAAGTGCTATTATCTCTCGTTGTCTTTTGACAAACAAGTGCTATACTCTCTCTCGGCTATCTTCGGATAACCAAAGTGCAATTACTATCTCGATTGACAAGAAAGTTAATCAAAAGTGCTATACTATTCGATTGATAAGAAAATCAATCAAAGTGCAATTACTCTCTATATGGCCAACTACTTTCTCCTCCTTGCTATACATGTTGCTTGATATTGCTTGACGTTGACGCTATGTGCCATCGTGTTGTTGTGTTGCTTTCTATCGTGACTCGATCTTATTCATTGTACTATACTTGATTCATCTGCTATTTGAACCTTGTACTTGTGCTCTTACTTCCTCGACTTTACATGACTCGCTCTATCTTTAGTACTCTGCCATTTAATGCACTAATTATTTAAAGCCTACTGATCCTGAGATTTAAGTCCTACTGGGCGTTATCGCTCACCTTTGTTATTTGTTATTGTGTCTCAGGTAAGTCGGACGATGACGTTATACGTACCAATGGGACAAGACTAGAGTCATGAGCGACCCGAAGTCAACTCATGAAGTTACCTTAGTACCATGGAGTCTAGTAGTTATTGTTTTAGATTTCTTTTCAAGTAATGATGTCATTGAGCCCTATGTATTGGCTCCGAATTAGTGGTTGTAATAGTCTTAGTGATTTTATAATGAAATCAAGAGTTATTTCAATTATTGTTCATTAGATGCTCTAATGTTTGCGAAAGTGTGCGCAATTGTCGTTACCAACTCGTTGTTCGCGTCTCCCTCCGATTTATTCCGCTGCTAAATTGGGGGGGCGTGACATGCGCCCTCACCAAAAACAGATAAATCTTGAACTAATTGCATAATGCTGCCCAACTCACCCTTCAAACTTGGAGCTCAGCTTTCATTGCTTTAACATGCTTAGCGCCAGTGCTTTAGCTCACAAAAATAGAAGAAACCTCATTTTGAAGTGAGCATAAGATTTCCCCATGAGTATCTAGTCTTTCTATCACTGGCTTCATGTTGACTTTTAGCCGCTTCTTCCTTGATCTTCTGTGTGCCTTATTAGATAGAAGTGGAACTACAGTTGCCACACTTTGACCTTTATTACTGGCGCCAACAACGGGCTCACATTATCAATATGAACTTCTTCTTCATCGGAGGCGCTCTCCACAACACTTCTTGAAACTAATCAGAAAGGGGACTAACAGTGTGCTCTCCCTGAAGCTCTGCTTCCTCCCAACTGCATGCTCCCTTCAACAGAAGCATCTTCCATCTGAACATATACAGTGGCCTGGTGCCCAAACTTCCTCTTGCTCCCCCTGAGTGCTGGAGATTGAGTTCAGCACATCTCTAAGCAGAGATGCTACAATTGAGGTGGGGGTATCTACCTCTGATACTTACCCAACGGGCTCAATATGCTCTAGAGGTACATCCTTCAATCCTTCTTGGACTGGGCACAGGAACTTCAATTCTGACCTCTGCTGCTGATTCTTGGACTGATGAATCTGTGTGCCTGATCTCTTCCATTTGAACCTCTGGAGATACGGCTGCTTGCTCTCTTGTTGAACTTGGACATCAGGAAACTCCTGGCACTTTAGGAATCACTGGAACTGCAGGGGCTTCAGCTACAGGAGCTTCAACCCTTACTGCTACATCTTCTTCTGCCTCTGCAATCTGAGCATCCTGGGCTTCTCCAATAATAGCTTCACCTTCAGCGACTGAGGTCTTGGTCCAAACCCCAGTGACAAGAGAAAAAACCGGTCTTCTTCAAATTTCTGCCTCTAATAGCTGACCCATCTTCTTCGAAACTTCTCCAGTCAAGCTAATGTGATGATGCTGAAAGATCTTCGTCAGCAGATGGGCATAGGGAAGGGACACATTCAATCTATCTTCCTGCCCAGATCATAGCTGATGCAAACTTCATCTTTCGATCATAACTTCTGCCACGTTAATATCTTGGTTTTGGATGGCCTAGAACATCATATGAGTCTGCCTTGGTGTAGGTGGAGAAGGTTGCGCTTCTAGGTACCAAAATCTGACACACAATAAAGTGAAGAATCCTATTGAAGGCATTCAACTGGTTTATATCAAATTTCCAACCTTCAGCTTGCACTCTGCTCCAATGATCCCCAAGCCCTTGGCCTGAATATCCACACTATCTACCCCGCTGTGGCCGGTGGTAGAGACTCCAAACAGAGATTCCAACAAATCGTAGGTGATATGAATCGGGGTTCCTTTGACTATGGAGGTCAAGGACCCATCTCCTTCTACCTTCAAACAAACATAAAAAGCTTTCACCAAATCGGATAACTTGCCTCAGAGAACGTTGCCATCTGCGACCACTTCATCCTCTGCATCGCTGCTACTATGCTATGCATGCCGTTCTTCTCTAAGTCAACCACATCCACTGCCTTGTTGCCGCATAGCTTCGTCTTCACTACTGCAAACCTCTCTTGCTGCTCTGCTGAGAGGAACGCCACACTGTAGCCTCCAACAGTGCCAGAGACCCCAGAAGCCGCCATGGAATTGAATGAGACGAAGTTCTGGAGGATCATAGGAAGGAGTAGAACAGAAACCCTCAAGATATTTTTGGCGTGAGGAGAGGGATTATTTGAAATCTCTCGGAGAAGGAGAGCCGGAATCGATAGGGCTTATCGTTCCAGGTGAGTCGGAAGAGATGAGAGAGGGAGGTGAATCGTTATGGCATAGATTACGGGATAAAAAGCAAAAGGTAAAGTTGCTTTTGAAAGGACGCGGCAATAAATGCACAAAACGACAAACTAGGAGACGATTTCGCAAAGGATAAAGATTTATAAAATAGCGAACTGTCAAAGCAATTTATAACGCATGCAAAAGAATTCACTTAAATCCAGGAGGGGAGAATAAGCACTATTCTGAAATATTAAATTATCAGTTATATACAGTTAAATCTATCACAAATTGCACATCCCTAATTCCCTTCTAAGAGATGTAAATCTCTCTTCAGGTAGGGCTTTTGTGAGATATTTGCTAACTGATTTAGAGTATCTATGAAGGAAATATTTATATTGTCATTTGCTACATGATCTCTAATAAAATGATATCTTACTTCTATATGCTTGGTCTGGAATGCTGGACTGGATTCTTAGTAAGATTATTGCGCTGTATTATCACACAGCAGTAGTGGGATGCTCTTGATGTGTAATCAGTAGTCCCAAGTTGCTATTTTATCCATAGGAGTTGTGTGCAACAGCTTCCAGCAGCCACGTACTCAGCTTCAGCTGTTGATAGTGCTACTAAATTTTATTTCTTCGAGGACCATGAAATTAGACATTCTGCAAGAAATTGACAACAACCACTAGTACTTTTTATATCTATTTGCATCCAGCATAGTCAGCATCAGAATATCCTACCAAATTAACCTCGCATGATTTTGGATACCACAATCCTAGATCATGAGTTTTGGCTAATATCCAAATATCCTTTTGACAAAAATTAAGTGTGATTCTTTAGGATCAGCCTGATACCTAGCACACATGCATACACTAAATAGAATATAAGTCTACTGGCAGTTAAGTAAAGTAAAGAACCTATCATACCTCTGTAGAGCTTTTGATCTACATTCTTACCATCTTTATCACTGTCTAGCCTTGTAGATGTGCTCATTAGTGTGGACAATGGCTTTGCATTTTCAAATCCAAATTTCTTTAACACCTCCTTGTGTACGCTTGGCTTGGAATGTGTGTGCTTCTTTGCCTTGCTTGATTTGTAATCCAGGAAATAGTTGAGCTCCCCAATCATGCTCATTTCAAATTCTCCCTGCATAAGCTTTTCAAAATACTTGCACAGAGATTCATCAGTAGATCCAAATATTATATCATCTACATAAATTTGTACAAGTAATATATTTTGACTTTTGATTTAATAAATATGTGCTATCTACTGTCCTCTGATAAAACCATGTTTAATAAAAATGCACTGAGCCTTTCATACCATGCTCTAGGTGCTTGCTTTAAACCATACAATGCTTTATGTAGTTTAAAATATGATTTGGAAAATCCACATCATCAAAACCAGGAGGTTGTTCTACATTGACTTCCTCCTTTATGAAACATTCAAAATGCAGATTTTACATCCATTTGAAAAAGCTTTAAAATAATGCAGATGCATAAGCAAGTAAAATTCTAATTGCCTCTAGTCTAGCAACTGATGCATAGGTTTCATCGAAATCTATGCCTCCTCTTGAGAATAGCTTGAGCAACCAGTCTAGCCTTGTTTCTAGTGATCACACCAGCTTCATCCAATTTGTTCCTGAACACCATTTGGTGTCAATCACAGGATGATCTGAGGGTCTCGGAACAAGGGACCACACTTGGTTTCTCTTGAACTGATTAGTTCATCTTGCATGGCTAGTATCCAAGATTCATCAGTCAGTGCTTCATTCACTGTCTTAGGCTCTATTTGAGATACAAAGGCTAGGTAATCACAAGGAATTACATTACCTCTAGTTCTTACCCCAACCGATGGAATCCAATGATGTTATCCAATGGGTGATCTTCTTGTATCTCCATTCCTTTGGAAGATCACTGTGAGATATTTCTTTTTGTTGCAGTTCTTCAAAGGGTGGATCTTCATTATCCTCAATAGATGTCTCCTTCAGTTTCTTGGATAATTTATCTGCATCATCATCATCACTATCTACTTCCTTTCTCAAGGAAGGGTTAGATTCATCAAAAATAACATGGACAGTTTGCTCAATTAATAAACTTTGTTTGTCAAAGACTCTATAACCTTTGAGTTTAGAAGCATACCCCATAATATACCTTCGTCAGACTTAGAATCTAACTTACCAATATCTCTCTTACCATTGTTGTGGATGAAGCAAGGACAACCGAAGGTTCTGAAATGACTGATCTTAGGCTTCTTTTCCTTGTATAGTTCATATGCTGTCTTCTTCAAGATGGCCTGATCATTACTCTATTAATATGTAGCATGCTGTGTGATAGCTTCGGCCCAGAAGTATCTTGGAGGTTGTATTCTACTAGCATCATTCTGAGCATATCCAATAAGGTCCTATTTTTCCTCTCAGTTACTCATTTTGCTGTGGTGTCCTGGTGCTGAGAAATTGTGCTCGATTCTTTTTATCATTACAAAAATCTGCAAACCTATCATTCTGAAACTCCTCCATGATCTGATCGAATACTGATAATGCTGAATTTCTTATCCTTCTGTACTAACTTACTAAATTTCACAATGCTTCGAAAGTGTCATATTTATGCTCCAAAAATGATCCCCAGGTAAATCTTGAATAATCATCTACAATTACAAATCCAAAATTCTTTCCTCCTAACTGGTTGTTCTCATCGGCCCAATAGATCCATATGCAATAGTTCCAAAGGTTTAGAAGTGGTTACAACTGTTTTAGACTTGAACGAAGATCTTGTGAGCTTTCCTTGGCACAAGGTTCACACACACTTTCTAATCTTGAACTGATCTTGGGCAGGCCTTCCACTAAATTTTCTTGACCAGTTTTCTGATTCCGTCCATACTACAGTGGCCCAATCTCCTGTGCCATAATTTAGCTGATTGATCCTTGTTTGCTGCAAGACATACATCCCGAGCTTTTAATTCTTCAAATGAAGCACATATAGATTCTTTTCTCTGCAGGCTTCGAACACTGTTATATCATTCTTCATAATGAGGCACTTTGATTCTTGAATTTGATTTGGTGACCTTGTCACACAGCTGGCTGATACTGATTAGATTATGCTTGAGCCCTTGTACACATAATACATCTTCAATGAGGGTTTACCATGACTGCCACTGGTCCACACCCGATCACTACACCTTTTACATTATCCCATAAGTTACTATACCTACTTCATCTTCAAGGTGTGAGAACAACTTTCTGTTGCATGTCATGTGCCTTGAGCACCGCTGTCCAAGTACCATTTTGATGCTCTAAGGCTTCCCTGCAATAAAGACACTAAGATTTAGGTACCCAAGTTCTTTTGGGTCCTTGCTGGTTAGTTTCTTCACCTTTTCTTTTAAGTATCCATTTTAGGTGTTAGTTGGACAAGTTATTTTAGTATGTCCTAATTTATTACAGGACTACAGAAAGATGTTCTACTTACCTTTCAGTTGGGATATACTTGAAGTTAGTTTTATATTCAGTATCTTTTTCAGCTACAATTTTGGAGGGGAACACTTAGGATGAACTTAGTTTTTCATTATCAGGGGCGTATATCCTAAACCATGTTTCTTTTCCCTGATCTTCTAGCTCCTTTTAATATTAAAGAGTATTTACCATTTGTAGTTTTTCCAATTGTACTGGATAAATATCCATTTTCTTTTGTTAATGTGTTAATTTCATGTTTAAGTTTACTTACAGTTTCCTGACTTTCCAGATTAGCTATCTGATCATTTTTATCTTTTAGATCTTCACATAATAAATTATTTCTCCTTTTTAATTCAGAGATTTATTTTTCTAATTGCTCAGTTTCTGACTTTAAGTCTGAGTTAGTAATTTTTAGATAGTCATGATTTTTCTGGTAATTTTTATAATTTACACTCATCTTTATATTTACAATATAACTCATTAAACGCGTCTTCTAAACTATCAGAATCAGACTCATTACAGGAAGTGAATGAAGAATCAGATGTTACCTTATCATCGGTGTTTGCCATGAAGGCCAGGTTGGCTTTTCTTCTTCTTCCTTGCTTGAGCTTGACTCACTTCTGAGTCGCTGTCATTGTCCCATGCTGCAGCCATTGCTTTCTTTTTATATCTTTTGAATTTCATGGAACTGTCCTTCTTTCTGAACTCAGTTTTCCTTAGCTTTGGACATTCAGCTTTGATATGTCTTGGCTTCTTGCATTCGTAGCATATAGGTTCTGACTTCTTAACCTCTTTTCCTTCAGATTTCCTGAAATCTTTTCCTTTCTTAAAATATCTTCTTCCAAATTGATATTTTTTCTTAGCCAGTATCCGCTACAGTCTTCTAGATAGAAGAGCTTCTTCATCTTCGCTATTTTCACCACTATCTTCATCTTCTGATTCTTCTTCAGAGCTACCTTCTATAGCTTTTAGCGCATTGTTGTGTTTCTTCCTGCTAGAGGATTCTCCAAGCCTCTCCATATTTATTTCATGGGCCATTAGTGACCCGATAAGCTTCTCAAGTGACATTCTCTTAAGATCATTAGCTTCTTCTATTGCTGTCACCTTTGGTGTCCAAGAGGCTGGTAGAGACCTTAGTATTTTCCTTACCATATCTCCGATCTCATAGGTTTTTCCAAGCCCAGCTAATCTATTTGTGATATCAGTGAATCTGCTGTACATTTGTGTAATGGATTCTCCCGACTGCATTTGAAATTTTTCATATTGGGCTACTAGGATATCTATTCTTGTTTCTCTTACCTTATATGTTCCTTCATATGTGATTCTGAGCTTCTCCCACATCTCCATAGCAGATTTGCATGCTGAGATCCTGTTGAATTCTTTCTTGCTCAGCGCACAGCATAGTATACTTTTGGCTTTTCTATTTTGAGATATCTTCTTTTTGTCTTCATCTGTCCAATTTGTCTGTTGTTGAGAACTACTAGGTCTCCTTCTTCTATGATGGACCAGAGTTGAAATCATGACCTTGGAGAAAGAACTTCATTCTTGTCTTCCAATAATTGTAATCTTCTCCATCGAATAGAGGAGGTCTATTGACGGACTGACCCTCAGATAATCTTGAGTTTCCATTTATCTTTGCTCTTTAGATCATGAGATCCTCTTTGACGAAAAGACTTGGCTCTGAACCCACTTGTTGCCCAGCTAGCGAGTCTAGAGGGGGGGTGAATGTGATTCTAAAATTTTAGATTAAAACCTGTTAAAAAAATACTTAATAGAAAACACTAAAGAGAATAGTAGTGTTAGATGAATGAAGACAAACAATCGCACAAAACAATCACACATGCAACATGAGATTTGTATCCTGGTTCGGCCCTCCTATACAAGGAGTCCTACGTCCAGTCCCCAAGCAACAACTTGGATTTTCACTACCAAGGGTACTGTCCCCCTTAAAAACCCTTACACATCTAGCCACAGTTGGCTTCTCTTCTAACCCGAAGAGGAATACAAACACCCTGATACACGGTCTTCCTTCCTTAGCGAAGGGAATACAAACCACCTGTTCATAACAGGTATTCTCTTTACAACCCGAAGAGGAACTTCACACTAAAGTGAATGAAGGCAAAATGCCCCTAGACCAAGCTTACAACAAATGCTCGATATGAGGCAGTGACTGAGAGAGAAAGATCTACAATAAGAGAATCTCTCAGAACACACAAGCTCTCCAAAGGCTAAAGACAATGAAAAACGGAGAGCAAGAGCTACAGTAAACTAGGGATTGAAGCTCAGGGCTCTTCTTTCTGATGCTCGTAGGTTTAAGATGAAGCTCTCAAAAGTCGTTCTTTACGGAGTCATCAGTCTTCTATATATATCCTTCTCTTTGAAAATGTATCTGTTGAAGTGTTCGCTGTCTCTAGGTTGGATGCTCATTAGACTACATGGTTCATCAAGTATGACAGGTGAGCTTGCAGTCATTTAATGCTTTACAATCCATGCACGCAAGGAGAAGATCCATCTTGATATCCTTCAGCTTCTATTTTGTCCAATGTTGTAAACGGTACTGGCAGAGACCTGCACACATTGAATGCTAAAGCATAGACAGCTAGAGTGTCTCCATGCTTGTCAGTCAACGTTAGAAAGAATATACATCAATAGAAAATGTCATTCTGCTATTTGAAAAGCGCTTTCTATAAAAGCATGGGAATAGAAAGCAACATTCAGATGATGTGAACAGTCATAATAAATACAAGGATACTAGAGATGTGCGCGGGAGGACTTTGACTTTCACAATATTTGAAAATATATTTGAATATCATGTGTGAATTTCATGAAGTCGATATGACAGAGAAACAGTTGTACAACTTATGAAATCGTTGTTTATACAAATCGTTGTATGCGAGTAAAAATCGTTTGTACAATAAAATCGTTGTACGATATAAGCAAATCGTTGTTTGAACAATCGTTGTTCAAACATAAGCAAATCATTGTTTGAGCAATCGTTGTCGAGCAAATCGTTGTTCAAACATAAGCAAATCGTTGTTTCACTTATCAAGTCGTTGTGACAAACCAATCATTGTTGTGACTTATCAAATCGTTACAGCGACCAAATCGTTACAGCGACCAAATCGTTATGTAACTTATCGAATCGTTACAGTGACCAAATCGTTCTTTTAGTGAGAGCAAATCGTTATAGCTATCAAATCGTTGTTTCACTTATCAAGTCGTTGTGACGACCAAATCGTTGATGTAACTTATCGAATCGTTACAGTGACCAAATCGTTATTTTAAGTGAGAGCAAACAGTTATAGCTATCAAATCGATACGATGATCAAATCGTTACGGCAATCAAGTCGTTATGTAACTTATCGAATCGTTACGGCGACCAAGTCGTTATGTAACTTATCGAATCGTTACGGTGACCAAGTCATTGTGTAACTTATCGAATCGTTACGGCGACCAAGTCGTTGTGGAACCGAAATCGTTGTGAGACCAAATCGTTGTTCTCACTTAACAATCGTTGTGCTTATAAAGAAATCGATACTTGTGAAATCGATACTTATGAAATCATTATGCTCTAAGGAAATTGTTATGTGATGCTTATGAAATCATCATGATATAAAGCAAATCAATATGGGCTTAGAAAAATTATATGCTCTGAATTTAAACAACAATGTGTAAGGATTACTTACAGATTTTGCTTGAATTATTTCTGTGGATGAACTTCATAAAAACTTGTTAGAAAATAATTGTTAGGGTTTTATTAATCACCAAAATGTATATAATTAATAAAATTATATGGGGATAGACAGATCATCATAAACGCCACACACCATGCCGTTACGTTTATCAGTGCTATGTTTTTCTATAATCTGATCATATTTCCTCAGCTGTAGTTCATGCATGTATGGAGTTTTCGGTCAAGGTTATATTCTGTGCAGTTCAGTGCTGTTATACTATGGACATGTCATTGCAATGGTGTATGGGCTATGTATGGTAGTTTTAAAGAGTCCTATATGATTTAGTAAAGAAAAATGGAATAAATGCAAGCATGATCTATGTTATAACATTGTAGTTAGAAACTGTATTGCTGTTAGATAAAACTACAGATCTACTGCACTCAGGTTTTGTATAGTAACTGCATGATTTTATCATTGTTGTATCATGTTGAGTAGCTTAAATTGATGGAAGATTTATCATAAAAAATGTTTACAGAACTTAGAAAATTATGAAATTTTGCATGTACGTGGTATGATTTGAATTAGATTACTGTCACAATTTTTATTTTTTAGAGCACTGTACATACTATTATGAGTTTTTGAATGATAAAATGCATAGGAAATCAATAGACATCAGAATGTGTATACCTGTTGGATTTTGACAAAAGTAGCACCATGTTAGGTTGTTGTTGCACAGAGAGTTTGATTTCAGAACTGAGAAAGATATGTTGTGTGACACTGTATTACCATCATGATAAATTATGCATGAATGTATGAAAGAGCATGATAGAATTATAGGAAAATGTTAATTGCATGATTATATATATGTAATGCATTTTTTTTAAATGAATTGGCCAATGAGACATGCTATGAGGAGAGGTAACTACAAGGAACTACACCATGGAATGCCCCTATGGTAATGGTTCACTTACATGAAATGACCTACATGAATCTGTGGGCAACGAATTGAAATCCTGGAGGTAGACATGTTCTACTGGTTAAGGTGGGAAGAACTTTCCCCGGTATTGTGCAATAACAAGACTTCATCACTGCTTTGCCTAGGTCATAAGTGAATGACTACTGCTACATGATCTCTATTTATAGTGTGGGCTATGTCTTGGCAACTACATGACTACATGATCTACATGTTACACACCACATGAAATACATGTCACTTGTTATATGAACTACATGCTATATGTTAAATTGACTACATGCTACATGATGATGAATTACATGTTACATGATGTAGATTAAAGTTACTTGAAATTGTTACATGCTACATGACATTGAAATATGTTTTAAGAATTTGATTAATGTCATGCTACATGAACATGTTTTAATCAATTGTTGTAATATGAGATGCAAGCTATACGTTACATGAATTGTGTTACTTCATGATAAATAACCTTGTTATGTAAAGAATGTTTGCAAATGACTTAGAACATGTTGATAGGAAGAGTTATATGATATCAAGGATGTGAAAGAATATGCTACCATGTTTTAAAACCTAGTATATGTTATATCTTGAACTGTCTTTCACGTGACTTGCTGGGTCTTGTAGACTCACACTTGATAACATTTCAGGAGAGACAGAGGATACCCATGAGTAGTGCACTTGACTCGGAGCATGAGGACGTGGAGGCTTAGTGCATTACTTGAGTGTTTGAGAGATTATGTATATGAGGACTTGATGTTCTTTGAATTTTATGCATTTGGACTTATGGATGTCATAAGTTGGACTATTGTATCTTTCCCTTATGCTTTAGACTTAGTATTTGAATATGATGTAATTGGAAATTTAGTTCCCTATTCCGTTGCTACTTGTTGGAAATCTCAATTTGTACCATCTATTGTTGGATATTTCCACTGTAATTCCTCTATTGGATCCAATGTGAGTTGGAATAACTGTACTGGGTCCGAGAGGGGCGTTACAGAGATTGGTATTAGAGCGTTCCAGGTTAAGGATGTACATAAATGGGATATCAACATGTGTTTATATTCTTAAGTCTGCATAAGGAATTAGTCCAAGATTTATGTAGAAAATAGGTTATTATAATAGATGCTTGTTTTCAGACTATGGCTACCCGTGGACTTAGAAGAGCAGGCCAGACCCGAGGCGATGAGTCGGCAGGAGGTTTGCAGGCTCCAGCTAAAAGGCGCCGGACCATAAAGGCGTACCTTTGCCACCCCACCACCATATGTGGATTATGGAGCGTTGATGCAAGGACTTGTGCACGCGATGCAGACTCAGGCACAGACGGCAGCTGCTTTGCAAGTCCAAGTGCAAGCTCAGGTTGGTACTTAGTGTGACACGCGAATTCAGCTCCACCGCGGGCAAATTTTGTATTGCGCCATAATGCCAGAAATGGCCCTCTTTTTGCCTTGCAAGAGTAATTTCCCCATTATTTAGGGTCCCCCCCCACCATCTTCCCTGGTGCTTCCCTCCACCTCTATGTCCCCTTGGAGATATAGGCATCAAATTCATGTGACGACGGGTCTGGGAGCTGCCTCTATAACGCTTCCAGTACCCCGGACGCGATTCAGGACCTTGTCGCGATGACCTTATGGGCGCGACCTTGTCGCGACGGCTTTAGTGGGTGCAACCTTAACGCGATGGCTATGCAGGACGCAACCATGAATTTGCCTCGTGCACGCGGACGCATTTATGAGCACATGCTTAAATGCAATCGCGTCCAATCCGTTGGACGCGATTTCAAAGTCAAAAAGATTAGGGCGACAAGACGTCGCGTGTAAGAGTTTCACGCCTGTAATCATGACAAAATCCTGAAATCGCGTCTCTAAGGACGCCACGATATAAAGTCAAATACCTAACCCCTGCGGTGCGTCAGGCGCATTTATGAGTTGATTGCCTCGAGAAGTGTAATCGCGTCGGCCATAACCGCCGCATTTCAAGTCACGGCGGCTTGCACCGATGTGATTTCAAGATGGTTGCAGGCTACACCATCATGCGCCTGTCACATCAATTTGACTTTGCTAATCGCGACCTGCTGCCCGGACGCGATTCAATCCAAGTCGCGACGCGCTGTCTCAACGCGACTCTAATCGCGGCCTGCCGCCCGGACGCATTTCACTCTTACGGTCGAAGCGCCCATACCCGACGCGATTCAAGAACCTGATGCCTATAAATAGACCCCTGATGGTCATTTGTAAGGGGGTTCTACTCAGAGCAGTGAAGCCCTGGGATTCTCACCTCGGCTCCGGACCAAGGAGACCCGCCCCGCCATCCGAGCCATCCCGTCCATCCAATCGGAGCAAGGCGGAGGAGCACTCCTTCCACGTCGTCCTCCACGCACTTCGCAGCGAAGCGGGAACGCCTCCCTCCTCTCCTTCCCGTCCATTCCGGCAGCGTCGACGCGCCATCCAACATTCGGGGAAGCACCCTCTCCCTTTCTCTTTTTTTTTTTTTCATTTACTTCCTCTGAGCCCCACGTGGCTCTTATACTCCTTTTTTCATACACACACATGCATGCATACACACACACACCTACTTTTTAGGGGTTAAAAACCACCATCCGGTGAGTCCTCCCCATTTTATCATTTTATTTATTTGTTCGGGATTCGATACTACTCGCCTTATTTGGTTAATCTCATTTTATTCTTTTTTTGTATATTGTCAGGGTAATCAAACGAGGAAACGCCCTCTACACGGCCGGCCGTGTTCGTAGAGGAAGAGGAACCCACACCCCTGCGCAATCTCCCCACGCTCCAAAAGGTACGCTCGCGATCACTTCTTCCATCTTGCACCCCTCGCCGTGCGTCCCCATTCGACACCCTCGCGTGCCTGGCGATCACGATCTTTTTATTTTCTTAATTTTTTCACTTTTCACTCCATATCCACACACCACCACACTACGCCACTTTTTATCTTTTTTTTCCATCCCCCTCTTTGTGGGACCGCACGTCATCCGTCGGCGGTGTCCACAGATTGGCGATCACGGTGGGACCTCTTTTTACGTTTTCTCATTATTACCCCCTCCTTCGTGCCACGCGTGACACTCTTCTTTTTATCTGCTTTATACCCTGCAAGCATGCTGTGTGTCTAACTTTATTTTCTATTTTTTTGTCTTCTTTTTATACATATCCTATTGTTTCCTGCATTATTTTTCATTCTCGGTTGGCGTTTTGGAATCGCGTCCCAACAGAGGAGGCGATTCGGTCTGAGAACGCGGCCGGGTTACCGGACGCATCTCTGTCTCGTGTCGCGGCGGCTACGGTCGACGCGTCATGTTACTTCTCGCGGCGGCCATATCCGACGCGTCTATGTATATCTTGATTTTTATTTCCTGTACATCTATCCTGCCATTTCTTGCTTTTTTCTGTTGTTTTCGGGTTGCCATTGCAATCGCGTCCAACACAGCGGACGCGATTCAGTGATCGCTAACGCGACCGCAGGCGGTCGCGTTCTGCTTTCTGTCGCGTCGGCCCAAGCTGACGCATTTCTGTTGTCGCGGCGGCAAAGGCCGACGCGTTTTGTCAGCAGTCTGTCCACAGGGACCAGACGCGTCGCTGACAGCCTTCTGGAGCTCTCAGTTCCGCGTCCAGGTGACTGGACGCGATTAGTGAGTCGCGGCGCTGTACTGGACGCGATTCACAGTGCTGACAGAACGCCCCTTGCCATTTTTGCTATAAAACTGCTGCATACAGGGCATATTGCATTGGTCGGGGGACCTCCTTCCCTCATATCGTAGGCTCCACAAACCTTTCTTGGTAAGGGCAACCTCTCTTTGGGCATTCCATCTCATTGGACTAGGGAACCTTTGCCAAGAACCCGTAAGACTCGTACTCCATGGATTCCCTCACAGCGGACCGAGCTGGCGGTACCCCTCCGTTGACCCGGGTTTAGTTATCCTATGGCGTGGTGAGAAGTGATTCTAGTTACACCCGAAGTTCCATCCTCTACCCAACTAGGATCTCACCTGGAGTGACACAACAATTTTCCAAGCCATTAATTTTGTGAAACTCCTAAAAACAACATAAGCATCATAACTTGTTTGAACCATCCTTAATTGATTGATCTTTGTTCAACATTGTCTGTTTGCTTGCCTTATAAAAAATGGACCAATATTATCATGCCGATTTTATATGAGGACTATGAGGATAATGTTAGATCCCCATCTTTTCAATCCCAAGTCAGTCCATCTCACCACCGTGAGGGGAAACCTTCTACTTCCTATGGTTATATGCGCACACCGCGCACTAACCAATTTGATGTCCCCTCACATTTACCCCCAATCAAAACCAGACAAGAGCCTTCCCACCACTAAGACTCCAAAGTCCAAACCGTCCTGCATGCACTCGATCAACTCACCCCTCAACAACTAAATTTGATTCAATCATTGGATGAGGGTGTGACTCCTTCTCCTTCTCCTTCTCCCAGGCACCCCCCTTTGTACATTCCGGCGACTTCGCCACATACCCCTGTATATTCTTCATCACCTCGGCCCTCTGGCCATTCGCACTCCCGTGCTCCGGTCCAAACAGACCGTCCCTTGGGAAGGCCCACTAATTCAAGGCCACCCCCATGTACTCCCTCATATGCCCAGCAGCAACCACTCCACTCCAGAATGCTCTTCTCCACAAATTGAACGACTTGGAGAATCAAATCAATAATTTCAAATCCCATGGGTGACCCCGTCACCGCCATGACAGCCTCCCTCAAATTTATATTCCTCCTTGAAGATGTCGTCGTATCGATTGTACAATGGCAAGGAAAACCCCTACCTTCATATCAAGAAATTCCTCTATGAGTCTTCTCGTTGGCAACGAGATCCAATCACATTGGCATATTTATTTATAAAATCTCTGACGGGCCTGCACTCGAATGGCTCTACTCCCTACAGCCAAGTGAGGCAGGAGACTTCCGCCCCTTACATAAGAAATTCCTTCAGAGGTACAAAGACCGCGTCAGCCCCTATCTCTCTATCACGGATTTGGCATCCGAGAATATGGGGGCTAACGAAGAATTTGTACAATTTGCTGACCGTTGGAGGTCAATGGCCGCCCGCCTGCAGCATGAGCTCTCGGAGTCGGAGCAAGTCAAAATCATTATTTCCAACTCCACTCCGAGGATCAGGCATATATTGCCCATGAACCAAATCACCTCCATGGAGGAGCTCTATGACCAGGGACATTACATTCAAGCTCATTTAATGGACTCCCCGATCGTTGAGCTGTTTAATCAAATTAATCCAAGAGAGAACGGATCAGTGGACGCCATCCACCATCCACCTCGCCACCATACAACATCCACTTCTTTGCACAACCGCAAACACCTCCATTTATCATAACATGCCTCCACCCAGGCGTCCACTGATTCGTCCTCCTCAGACCAACAACCTCCAATAGGGCCCTATGATGCCCCCATGCATAAAGAAGCTCCCATGCCCAATGTTGCACCTGCTCCGGCTCCCATGTCAATTCCCACACCTCCACCACAATAGCCTTCGCCTCCCTCACAGCCTGTTGCTCGGGCTGAAGTTGCCGACTGCCAACCCTCCCATGCCGATTCCATGATAGATTGAATACTGATATTATGTTTCTGAACTGTTAGCACCCAACCATGCTCATATGTACCATGTCTAATGATATTTCAATGAATATGCCTGAAATCTAGATTTAATTGTGGAAATTATATTTACTGTTCAAAAAAATCTGGAAAATTGCATATGTGATATATTTACTGTTAGTAATCTGTGATAAAAAATTTGGAACTCATGTGATGACAGAAAGTGCAATTATTGTTAAACATGGGAATTATTCATGTTGGATATGTTAAATCAAACTTGTGTAATTCAGAAATTAACAACATGTTTAGGATGTAATATGAGTTGTTTTACTTCTGAAAATAGTAGTATCATGTTAGGTTAACTGAGATATGTGCAATTGACCAATACTACATGTAAAGTGAGTAAATAGTTATATGAAGTGTGTGAATAATGAAAGAAAATGCGATAAAGTGAAAGTGTAATAATTGGGCCGAGATTGACACTGCTACCCTAGAGGCTTCGAGAGCTGTACCATAGAAAAGTCCTATGGGAGGCTCTACATTGAGAAAGTAGTCCTAAAGGCATTAGGAAAAACCTGGAGGTGGACAAGTACCACTGGATAGGGTGGAGAGGGCTTCTCCCGGTCTGCGCAGTTACCAAGATTCACCACTATATTGCCTAGGTGGTGGGTATGTGATTATGAGTTGTGTATGAGTTATGTGCTATGTGCTATGAGATATGAGATATGAGATATGTGTGTGTCCTCTATTTAGTGGTTAGGACTATGTGTCATGGCATTTTAAGCGATGGAATATGAATAAAGTGTAAGATGATATGTGAATGTGGCACGAGATGAGTGCAAATGATATGATATGTGATAAGTGAAAACCAAAGAGTAAGTGATATGAAGAATATGTGAAAAGATATGTAAGGGAGAGTTAATGTTAATGAGAGTGTGCTTGCATGTGAAAACCAATGTATTAATGCTCTATGTTCATGTTTTCATGTATTAATATCTCAATTGTAATATCATGTTTAGCATCATGACATGTAATTTATTTAACTTGGGTAATAACGTATGTGAATAAACATATGCAATCATGTCTTTTATGCAACATGAAAAATGAACATGTGGAATTACTAAATGAATGAGATTGTGTTTGAATAAATCTAATTCCATGTAATTGAGTTTAATTCATGGCAAAACAGCAAGTAAATTATGGTTATGAGGTGATAAATACAAGAAAGAATGTTTAGGTTCCATGCTAGATGTGATGTTTACTTAACATAAAGTTCCATGCTTTAGTGCTTATTGTTGCCAACCAACTTGACTATGTTTTAACTCTTCAATTCATACTAATAAATGTGAAACCATGTGTAATGAGATTTATTTACATTAAAATAGCAAGTAAAATGTGCAATTAAATATGAAAAATACATGTGAAAAGTGAATAGTCATCATGCTAGGTTGTTCATTTCTTTATGCTTAAATCTATGTTCTAGTTTGAAGAAAATATATCATGAAATAGATAATGTTTGAGTGGATGAATCATGCTACATGTTAGGTGTAGAAAACATATACAAGTGTATGTTAGTATCCATGATTTAGAGTAAATATGTGATAGTCTAAAGCATGTCTAGGTGGTTTAAACATGTATTGATAGTTAAGAGTATGTGTCATGTAAAATTGTATAGTTTAATTGATAGTATGCATTCCCTTATTGTTTGATAGCTAATGTGTGTGTTATGTGTTTAAAATTAAATCTTTGGTTTGCTTGCTGAGTCTTTCGACTCACTCTTGCTTCGGCGTACAGGTTGACAGGTATCTCGTGCTAGAGGGAGGCATAGTGTAGGACGCTATCTTGGAGGAGTAGCTTTTGAGGAGCACATAGTAGTTGTATTTTCCTTCTCATAGTATGAATAAAGTTATTGTATGGACAATATTTGGACAATGTAGTTCTTTATCGTGTAGTAATGTGGACATTGTCATTTTATTTCGCTATATAGACTGTGGAATGTGTGATGGTGATGGAATAAAGTAAGTTGTTATTTTAATTCCGCTGTACTAATTGCTATCCACGTACATATCAACCTATCGGCTAGTGTTGGATTATTATCCCACTGTGACGACGCTCTTTATACCGATGGGGATTGGTATAATCATACCGGTATGAGGAGGGTCGTTACAGTGTAAGTATGTAAATCCTATAAATGCGTAAGTATGTAATTACATACTTATGCAGTTACACATATAACTCTGTAAGTACTTAATAATTTACACATATAACTCTGTAAGTACTTAATAATTTACAGAAATATTATTTACTTAGTTACTGAGAGAATTATCAATCAGTCTTTGAGTTTAGGAAACTTATTTTTAGGTCCATAAGTTACATAGTTACAGATGAAAGGACTTACATAGTTTCAGAAATGTACCTAGTTACTAGAGACTTACCTAGTTACAGAGTACATGTGTAATTACACACTTACGCAGGTAATCTTTCTATAACTCTATAATTACCTAGTACCAGGGACTTACCTAGTTACAGAGTCCCGAGTTACATACTATGTAACTCTGTAATTACAGAGTATGTAGTTACAGAGTTACATGTGTAGTTATAAATATGTACATGTGTAATTACACACTTATATGTAGTTACAAAGTTACACATGTAACTCTGTAATACATACTTACGTAGTTACATAAATTACATACTTACGCAGCTACAAGAATTACACATGTAATTCTGTGACTAGGTAAGTCTTAGGTAAGCCCAATAACTAGGTAAGTCCTGATAACTAGGTAAGTCTTTTTGAAACTATGTAAGTCTGTAACTAGGTATGCTCTAGTTACAGAGTTACAAATTTACAAAATCTCTATGTAGTTACAGAGTTACATGTGTAACTGCATAAGTATATAATTACATACTTACATAGTAATAAGAATTACATACTTACGCAATCACACATGTAACTCGTAAGCACATATCACTACAAGAAAAAGCGCAAATAGCGACCGAATATTTCGGTCGCTATTCCGTCGCTATTGAATACTGCGACCGTCTTGCAACCGATTAGCGACCGAAACAGTTGGTCGCTATATTCTGATCTCTATACAGCGACCGAAACATCACCGGTCGCTATTTCGGTCTCTATTAGCGACCAATCGATAATCGATCGCTATTTTGGTCGTCATTAGCGACCGACGTAGTCCGTCGTAGAGCGGTCGCCAATTAGCGACCGATATAGCGACCAACAATAAATCTGTCGCTATGTGCGTAGCGACCAATAACAGCGATCGATTAGCGATGGATACAATTCCGTCGCTAATCGGCGCTATGTTTACAATATTTTTTTAAATAAATTTAACATAAATGACAATAAATCGCCTAATAACTATTAATAAAATAAAAACACAATAAAAATAGTTTCTCATGATTTTTTTACATATACCTGTAAACTGCTCATTCATTCAACGAAAACATACTACCACGCACATACATATATCACACATCACACAAATACAAATATAAATCCATAATTACAATTAATGTCTTATTAGAATGTTCACAACAAACGTAAGATTGTTTTCTAAAAATATAAAAAGCCTCAATAGCATGATGGGGACGAGGGGCCTACAAACAAGAAAGAGAAATAACATATATCACATAAGTGATATGGAACAATAGATCGACTATAGGTGCTGGCTATCTCTAAGCAGTCATGAGATTTAACAGATATAGCTAAAAACAAATTATTAAAGCAGCACCTCCATGGAACTTGTATCACAATAAACAAAGAGAATAAAGATGGATAATAGAACTCATGGAAGCTGGTGTGAATGAAATGGTTTCTCTTCATGCTTCCTAGATGAAACATACTTCATTGCAACTAGGAAACACATGGAAGCAACTCATTCCTTCATATTGGCATAAAGAGAAGAGAAATAGGACCTCGAGGCAATAAAAATAAGATGACTCAAACTTGGGAACTATGCTATTCTTTGGTCACAAGGCCAAGTAGAAAGGTAGAATGCAAGAAGCTCCCTTTAAAAACTGAGGAAATATAAGGACTAGATATTCTGCATCGTTCATATATGTATTAGACTTACCTTTCTATTGTCCTCAATATAAGCTAGGGGCTGGATTATTCCCTCTGGATTTGTGGGCTGGTGGGTGTAAGGGGTGCTTGAACAACCGGCATTATTTCCCCATGATAGCTGGAGAGTACTCTCTTCACCCAGCACTTGGATCTACAAGAGGTAAAAGTGGGTTAGTCCAGATTGTTGAACATATGCTGAACAAATCAGAAGGTAGAGCAAGCATAGAAGAAACATGACATATGAACTCTGTGATATACCAACTACAAGAGGAAATGTATGAGAACTAATGTACAGTTCAAGCACAAGGTGTATAGGCACTTCAATTTGAATGGCACAAAATGCTCACATAGCCTTCACACGAAGTTTTAAAAAGATTCAGTTACATACCATAACTTCGCTCAATAAACCAAAATTATCGGCCACTTATTTTTTCCTTTTTTTAGGGTATCCTCGACAGTGTAATCGCATAATTTTGTCTTTTAAAATCGGATTTAATGTCACAAAAATGAGATGATTTGTCATTTTCTTCCATTTACCTCAATTATGAAGAAAATCTAGCTAATTGCATCATAAAATGGCTGAACCTTCACCTTCCATGTTAGCCTTGCATGGAATAAATAACAAAAATAGACAAGCCGCACACAAAACTTACAAGTGACAACTGACTTGAGTATCATACTTTTCATTTTTATTTCAAAAAATAAGATCACCAAAGCCTTCTAAATCTGCATTTCTTTCATCACATATGTGAGCATTAGAACTTACCAAAGCATGCCATTATTGTTTTTTTTTTTGTAATTCAATATGCTAGGGATATATGGCATGGGGTGCGCCAATCTTCTAATGGATGCTTCATATCCTTCATTCCTTTGATTTAAAGATGTAAAGGGAGTCAATTTGTAATTTATGAACAAATATAAGGTCAGATAAGAATAATAATGGACCATAAAGTTAGTACCCATTTTTGTAATGAACAATACAGTGATAATTTGACATCAGTGGTTGGCTATGTCTGATGAAAAGCAGTCAAAATAACACATTTATTAATCATATATAAGGAGAGTTTCATTGCCATCAATGACAAAATAAGAATGGGGCTATCAACTCCAAAATTGTATGATCCAATTTCTATTAGATATTTTAGTTAATCCCTGTCATATTTCATATATATGATTTAAACCTTCCAATCTAGTATTTATTTATCTATAAGCCCTCAGAGTTACACATTTACTTGATAGAACCCTTTCAAAGAAATTTTTGTGAACAGGGCATATCCATAACATCGATAGACCACACAGAGGGATTCTTTACCTTCCTTTTGAGATCAAATAGCTTGTCAAGCATCGTTTGAGTCTGAAAAAGTACATAGCAGTAAGTACTAGATGACTTGCCAAATACCTTATGGGGCTTTCATTTCCAGTTTTCCACCATGCACTTCCATGCATGCAACTCCCAAGTAATGATAAAATCAGCATGGATAAGGCAACTTGATGCACTTCCTAGATGTTTATAGATACAAATGAAGCAACTTGAAATCTTTTGAGACGTAGAAGGATATTTGAGGTGCAGCATAATTAAAGTTCAAAAAGTTTCTGCATGTAGGATGACCATATGGTATGAAAAAAAAAATCCTACTCGGTAACAGCTATGTCATCTTGTGCTTAAATACTCAATGAAATCTCATAGCAGAAACTTTTGTCGATGACTTACTCCACCCCACCCCCCCATAAAAAAGGGAAAAAAGAAGAAGAAGTTGGAATTAAATTAGCTTAGCGAACTTAAATTCAACAAGGTACCAGCGACAACAAGAAGAAGCTGAACTCAAAAGAAGCCACAGCAAGCTCCTGGAAAAACAGTAAATTAATCTAAGAACTTTAGGTAAAGAAAAGATAGGGTATTCATCTTATTATAAGAATAGTCCTCAAAACAAATTCCACATGTCGACTGCCAAACCAAAAATGTTCTGTTAACACAAAACATCATGAATCCCGAGTGATCTGATGATGACAAAACAGAGTGGATTCACAATAGGAGTGCAAACAATGAGCTAACCTGCCAGAGGATAATAATCGTAGACAATGAACTAACCTGTCAGAGGATAATTTTAAATGGAGACTAAACAGATAGATAATCCTAAAGCTTGCTGTAATGATTAACGAAAAATTTAAAAAAATTGAGAATATAGAAACAGTATGTTTATGTTTTTCCCCTTTGTCTTTGGGTACCATAACGAACAACTACTTTTACATTAAGTTTGAATGCTTAAAATGTGCCAATTGCTATCAGAAACATAATATAACCGATGGATGCAACAGTTAATGTTGTATATAGAAAAATGAAGAGTAT
>JACBKR010004558.1:0-23058 GCA_014218235.1 Colocasia esculenta | reverse complement strand
TCCCTTGCGAGACTTCGGTCCATTCGCGGGAGGCGGATCTTGATATGGAGCCTTAATGGGCATAAATACCCCGGTCCGTCACATGCAGTTTGGGGAGAAACACAATTCTGGTATTTTCAGGGTAGCGAAATCCACTTTGAAGAACAGTTAATTGGACTTTCAACTTTAAGCAAAGCAATGGCTCCTTGGAATTGTCCCAACTGAACTTCAGGCAAGTTGAGGAGATAACGATAGTCATTGAAGAGCTGGAAGTACCGGATGAGTTTTACTTCCTTTTGAATGAAGGGCACCCAAGTAAACTTGTGATGAATGACAAACACTCAGAGAGAGAGAGTGGGTGATCCTGGGGTGGAAATCGATCGGACTTCGCAAGTAGAAACTTCCTGTAGAGAGCTTTCTGCCCCTTAGCCCACTGATCTAAGATTTGGATTCAGCCATTTGGAAGATTTTAGATTGATCAGCTTTGGAGATGTGGCAATAGGGAAGAACAACATTGAGATGATCAGTTAGATTAAGATAAAGAACACCAAAAATGGTGGCAAGGATACATTTTTGGAGATTCACAATACATGGGTTTTCTTCGATTCTCAACAGTGAGGGAGAACCAGAGAGGAGGAAATTTAGGAAGAGCAAGAGTGTGGAGAGTTTCCTGTTTTAGAAATAGGACTAGGAGAGCCAGTTCTGTGGACATGAGAACCAACTTCCAGAACTGAGCGGATTGTGGTAATTTCCAACTCATCCTCGAATTTTTTGAGAAAGGGATCTTCAAGTTGTGCACATTTAGGTATAAAGGTAACAAAGGAGGGAGGACTAGGAGGATGAAGAAATTACTTATGGGTAGGAGGAGGTATTGTGACGGCCCTCATTATATCGGTACGGTTATACCAACCCACGTCGGTATAGCGAGAGTCCTCACAGTGGGACATTACCCAAACGATACAAACAGCTGAGATACACGCGAATATACAACAGAGTAGCGGAAGTAACAGACAACTGTCTTCATTTATTCATCATCCACATTTAACATACATGAAGTTTGTAATTAACAATAAAGAACTAAAAGTTCACATAATTTAAATTGCTGAAATTCAATTACATAATGTCCAACACTTATACATTCTTTTCATGATAACTCTAATACAACGTTCAAATTACATACTATGAAATGCACAAGTCACAAAGCAACTCCAAGACTAATCTCCACGCTCGGAGTCCGTCTCCACTGTCTCCTCCAACGGTGCCACGTCACCAACTACACATGTATGCCGAAGCAAGGAGTGAGTCTAAAGACTCAGCAAGCAACACTACTCATAACATACACGTATAAGTCATAGCGGTTTCTACATACACATTCAAAATTTTCAACACATGGCAGAAAGTTTTACAAATTATACATGGATCATGCTTTCAGATTTCTAAGAATAAAACTTTACCTATCACATGCTCTCTATTCAATTTACTCATGAAATTTTTCCCTTAAAGAACCAGACATGAGCTACCAACATGAACATTGTGCATATATGAAAGGAAAACACGACTAGCATGGATCTTACATGTTTTTAACACATACATAGACATTTTCACATGCTTTAAGTTGCTGGTTTCACATGGTTTAATGGCTGTAAACCTATACATGAGAGCTACCATGTTGCTTAAAACATATCATGTGAACAACCAATCATGCTATTTTGTACCCGTGCTCATCAATTATCCCTAACATGGATTCTAGACATTTTTGCACATATAAACATGATGATAACAACATGAAATTACTGATTTCACATGGTTTCAGATTTGTCTCACATGGATTTCAATATCATATCCTCACATTTAGATTTCACATTTTCTTTGCACAAGTTTCCTCTTTCACATGGTTGCACTTTGCACATACACATTCACATTGTTCACTTACACATTTACACATGAACACATACACATTACACATTACATTTTAGGTGCCGTGACACATAGTCCAAACCACCAAAGAAGGACATATACACATCACATTACACATAGACGCCATCTAGGCATTCCAATGGCGACTCTTGGACTGCGCAGACCGGGAGAACAAGTCTCCCCCCTAACCAGTGGTACTTGTCCACCTCCAGGATTTCCCCCTAATGCCCTTAGGGTCACTTACACATTGAACTTTCTCAGGGGACTTTTCCCTGATACAGTTCCACTGCCCTCTACGAAAAGTGTCACATTGGCACAGTTACACATTTACACATTTTACCGATTTACACATGGTTTTACACATATCACTTCCCATCTCATTCACTTTCTCACTCACATGCATCTCTGTTTTTTCCTGACATGGCACTACAGATTTCAGGAGTTTAACACACAGTAAATTCACTAATCTGGTTGGGTTTAAACATATCTAACCACTTCACGATAACATACACGGATTTTTACATTTCACATGGAAAATACATAACTCCTTATATACTGGTCCAAATGACCTGAAATTTTAACCACATGCCATTTTCGGGTTCAAGGTCATACATTAAATTTTTCAGATTTTTCTGAGCTAAATAGAATTTACTAAAATCAAATACCTATTTCGCATGCCATTCACATTTAGGTCGATATGGACTTATAACACACAAGTCAAAATTTTAGCAAGCTACTGTCTGACAGAGACTACTGTTATATGCATGATTTGAGAATACAGAATTACCCTAAATCATACATCTATAGATCGATCACCACGAATCATTCTTACATGCCTTTTTATTTACCGAACCGAATTTATTAGCAACTTATGCAAGCATGGACAATTTACCAAATTGAGTATACATATACTGATCTACTAATCTTCATGATCTGACAAAACTGAGGCATTCAGACTAATCCTAATCATGAAACATGGATTGGCAAGATTATCAACAAATCATGCTTACAAATTCACGGAATACAACTTTCTAACATCCACCACCACACATCACACTCATCCACACACCACATTTAACATATATACATAGTGTATAGGGTTACCATATATCCTCATCACGGAAACCATACCGAAAATAGTTGTATAGGAAGGGCAGAACAGGTCACTGTTCTGTCCAGAGGAACTTGGCGGCGTCTCTGGCCGCTGACTCAGTGTCAGCGGCATGGTCGATGGACGCCAAGCATGATCTCAGCGTCCATTGACCTTGCCGTCAATGCAGGTCTGTGCAGAAACACAGACCCGAGCTCTCAAGTTGGGTGAAAGTGAGGGTCTAGGACTCGAGGGAAAATATACAAATATTGTAGAATCGACCTATACACATACGGGACATTATGGTTAGGTCACTTGCCTTTTAGAAAATGCTCCAATGGATCAAAGTGCTCGAGAAGCCCTCCTTGGGCAGTCCCAAGAAGGTGCAGAACGTCCTCCTAGATCTTCTTCCTCCGGCTCCTGGATGATCTCCACAGCAAGGGGATGTCGGGGAAGCCTCCTCCTTTGCTCCAGCTATCCTCTTGTCGTGGAGATGGCCGGATCTAGCTCCAGGAAGTCGATCTTTGGGTGCAAAGAGTGGGTTTTCTCACAGCTCAGAACTAGGGTTTTCTCCTAGTTTCTCTCTTGCAAAGGTGAAGAGAGGGGTGGGAGAAGGCAGATCCGGGTTCAGACATAAGGGAGGCCTCTCTCCCACTCACAGGGTGACAAGACAGCTCTCAGAGCCGTGGGGACAGCTCCCCAATGGGTGAGCTCCCTTGTTCCCAGAATTTCTGGCTCTGCAACGCATGCAGGCCAGAAATAGGCGTCCATATCGTTAGACGCCAGGATTAGTGTTGGCGTCCATGTCTGGACGCTGACACGACCTCAACGGCTAGGGTTGACGCCAAGATGGCCTTCGGCCAGAAGTCTAAAATATGCAGAAAACCATGCATACCATGCATATATACATGCAATATGTATATGGTAGTGTATCCATACTATCACCATTCAATACATGCGTTATTTACATATAGTATAAACACATGCACACGTAATTTTACTAATTATACATACGTATATATGTATATACATACACAAGCACAAATATACACACCACAAATACAAATAATGCGACGGAAATTCGAGGGCCTTACACCCTCTCCCCTTAAAGAAACTTCATCCTCGAAGTTAGAAAGACACTACTCAAACAAAGGGGATACTTCTTCTTCATCGCATCCTCAAGCTCCCAAGTAGCCTCCTCTCGTGAGAAGTTCCGCCATAGGACCTTCACCGATGCATTCTCTTGTTCCGGAGATGCTGAACCTTCCGGTCAAGAATGGCTACTGGTTGCTCGATATACGAAAGATCTGGCTGAATCTCCACTGGCTCATGACTATCACATGAGACAGATCTCGGACATACTTCCTGAGCATAGATACGTGGAATACAGGGTGAACGCTAGCCAAAGCTGGGGTAATGCTAGCTTATATGCCACGCTGCCCAAACGTCTGAGAATCTCATATGGGCCAATGAATCTAGGGCTTAGCTTGCTATGCCTGCCAAATCTGACGACACAACGAGTAGGCGATATCTTCAAAAAGACATGATCGCCAACCTCGAACTCCAAATCCTTCATTCTGTTGTCGGCATAACTCTTCTGCCTATCCTGTGCCGCAACAAGTCTCTTCCTGATAAGCTGAATCTTATCCGAAGTTTCCTGAACTAACTCCGGTCCGATCAACTGCCTATCACCAGTCTCCTCCCAATTAAAGGAGATCTGCAGGCCTACCATACAACGCCTCGAATGGAGCCATACCAATGCTAGCATGAAAGCTGTTGTTGTATGCGAACTCCACAAGAGGTAAATGACGCTCCCAATCATCCTTCCAATTCAGAACACACGCTCTCAACATATCCTCGAGCGTCTGGATAGTCCGCTCGGACTGTCCATCGGTCTGGGGAGAAACGCGCCGAACTGAGCTTCAGCCGAACTGAGCTTCAGCTCCGAACCTAACGCATCCTGAAGACCCTTCCACAGCCTCGAAGTGAATCTCGGATCTCGATTCGAAATAATCGACTTCGGCACACCATGCAATCTAATGATACCACTAACATACAATCTAGCTAAACTCTCTACTGACTGCTTCTTCTTCATAGGCAAGAAATGAGCATCTTCGAGAATCTATCTACAACTACCCAAATCGAGTCATTGCCCCTTCTAGATCGAGGCAAACCCGAACGAAGTCCATAGTGACAGCTTCCCACTTCCACACTGGGATATCCATCCTCTGCATAAGGCCGGATGGTCGCTGCCGCTCGGCTTTCACTTGCTAACATACTAGACATCTAGACACATAATCCGCAACATCCTTCTTCATGCCGACCACCAAAATGATCTCTTCAGGTCTTGATACATCTTAGTGTTACCCGAATGAATATAGAATCGCGATCTATGAGCCTCCGCTACACATGCTCACGCATCTACTACCTCAGGAACCAGACACGGTGCTGAAATCTAATCACACCGTCCTCATCACGAGCAACGCCGTAGACACCCATTTTTGGCCTATAAGTTGAGCACATTTCTTGTCCATATCATTGATGTCCCAAATTGATCATCACCTTGAGTCCTTCTCTGGCCCATCATGAGCCCATTCACCCTCAATGGCAGGCCCATTCTCAAGCCCATGGCCAAACACCATTTGAAATATCAAAACTGTGCACTCTGCCCAATCTTCTAAACATGCCACTTTGAGAGCTCATAACATCCTCATTTCTAATCCAAATTTGACATTCCATACTATCATTTTGTATCCCTCCGAGTCTAGAATCCAACGCAACAAACGGTGCATCAATCCGATATCTGTGGAGAGAGTTATGGCCATTTTCGTGGGACCTACGCAGACTATCTTATAGTCGCGACCTGCTGCATGGACGCGACATGAACGCGGCCCCGCGACCCGTCGCGACAGCGCCATGCACGTAAACACGTTTTTACGTGATTTTTGACTTATCCTTCCATCCTAGAGCCTATCTAAAGTTCTATGAGTTGGATTACGACCTAAACCTCCTATCCTCATCCCTAGGGAGCCCCCAAGCCCATCCAAACTCTAGATAGACTCTCAAACTCCCCACAACTTGGACTCTCTCTCTAACTCGGGATTGGACTCTCTCTCTCTCTTGAACACATCCTAGGACTCTCTAAGGGATAGAGGAAGGCTACCACTACGAGGAGAGGTCCCTGGAGGCTCTGCCTACGAGGTCCCATCGTCCCCAAGGCAGAGGAGGGGCTGTTCTTCCCGTTTTTCCTTCTTTCTCTCTCTCTCTTTCTCCTCATATCGCCTCCAGGACCAGCAGTGCTTGCACGGCTTGTGGAGATCGAACCAGCCAGATCTCTTCGAGGTGTCTTCATCAAAGTTGCTCCCCACAGAGCCCTCTTCAACCTCGAAGTGGAATCACATCGATTGGTGGCTTGTGCGAAAAGTTACAGCAGATTATTCTTCACTTTCTCTCTCATATCGAGATCTGCACATGCGGGATTATCGTCTCTTCCACAGCCCAAACCAGGCCAGATCTCTTCAAGATGTCTTCATGAAAGTTGTTCACGACATCCTCCTCTCCGACCTCCAACTGGAATCACATCAAACGGGGCAGTATTTGTTTAGTTTTGATTTTTAGTTTCTTTTCCACGTTTTGCACATGCATACATGCTAGTTAGGGTTCCTCCCTCTCCTCTTCCATGATTTCTCCATGCATATTCCCTCCTAGTTTTCCTATACCCTAAAGGGGTTTCCAAAACCACCCGGTACGCACTCACCATGCTCTCTACATGCTCTTTCATATATGATGGATGCTACACTTGTTTGAATGTCTAATTGGGTTCCCCTTTCATTTTTCATGACTTGGCAGGTACTTGGAACAAAGAACAAGCGAGGAAGCTCTTCCTCTTTGGCCGGCTGAAGAGGAGGAAGGAGGTCTGCCATCCATCTCCCGCACTGTTGAGAAGGCATCGAGGGACCCGGTCGCGACATCCATATCGCGTTTGATCAGGCGGTCGCGACAAGGTTGTTATCGCGTTGCACATCGGCGACGCGTTAACAGGTAAGTGGCCTTCTCTTTCCTTTTCCAAGTTGATTAGCCCATGCTTTAGGAGTATTTTTAGGCAATCATCTTGGTGGCGATCACATTCCTTCATTCTATATATATCGCATGCTCTTTTGTGTCTCAGAGGGGCGCACAACCCCGTGATTACACCTTTTGGCGATCACGGTGGGACCCATTGCCAAACCTTGTTTGCTCTACCATTTACCTGCCTTTTGTTTGTTTTTGAAGTGTTAGAATCATCTTAGGATCGGGTTTTTCGTTTTATTCCATCTGTTGCTTTCGTACCTTGTCGCGACGGATCGGGCGAGCGCGACCTTGTCGCGGTGGACTTGGAGGACGCGATATCAGGTACATTTTGGTTGGTCCTGCTTTCCGTTCCATGCATCAGTTTCTGTCTATCTAGATAGCTACACTGTGTTGTTTACTTCCTTTCGTGATTGTATTGTGCTTTAGGTTAGTCTGTTTGTTGTTGTTTGCATGTGACTGTGGGTTTCTGTGCCCTGTTTCTGTCGCGGCCGAATCTTTGGTCGCGATAAGGTCGCGGCGGATCTGGTCTTCGCGACGTCAGCAGAGACCTGCCAGTCACTATTTGTTAGTTTAAGTTAGACTTGCATGCACTTTGGTGCACCTAGGCTCATGCGTACACTTCTAATCCGTGTTGTTTAGGTTCTCCCCCTTGGTTGAGTGAGCCCTCTCACCTGCGAGCACTCGTAGGTTGACTCGGGCCGCCTTCCAAGGACCTCCGTAAGTCCTCGTGACCGTACGCACGTTGCGGTTCACCGGGCCGGTTGTACCCGTCGCACCCATAGTTCGAACCACCCCTCGCATGTGAGTGTATCCCATCCCTAGTCTCACCGGAGTACTTGAGTTCATACCCATTAGGTCTTCTTTAGCCGAGTGTATTTCAATTAAATCAATCCATTAAAAGGCTAAGTGATAATCCTAAAATCTTACGCTTATCATATCAACTTGGGTGTTTGCTTGAGAACTCCCTTCTCGTCCCCTTCTTGTGTGATTGTAATTGTTGTTGTATCCTTATTTGTATCTTAGTGTATCCTTTTATTTCCCCGTTTCTCATCCTCTCATGGCTCCTTTCCACTTCACCTATCCCCCAACCTCTCCTCCTCATGTAGACCCCTTGTCTCATGAGTCTATTCCAAATTCGGCCCAGCCCAAGGCCCATTGGGCCGATGAGGGTGCCCATTCCCGATCTATTCCGTCGCCATCTTCTTCTAACGAGGCCGCTGAATTGGAGCGCCTCCTGCTTGAAATGGGCCCTGACCAGGCCCGCGAATTGTTGTCCACCTTTGCTTTACGGTCTTCTTCCAAGATGGGCCCAACAGGCCCACGTCATCCTGCTCATTTAGATCATCTCACATTGTCACTCCTGGATCGGGACATCCTTTTGCTCAGCCCACATCATTACAGCCAGCCCATTATGCTCAATCTGGCCCGGACCTTGACTCTCGACTCCGCTCTCATTCCAAACGGGCCCTCGCTATCCACTATCCACTTCGGCTCAGGACTTCCAATCCGAGTTCGAATCCATGAAGCGAGAGCTCAGTGACCTGCGGAGGCAGTTAAAGCCAAAACCTTCCTTCAATGATACTCTTCCTGATTTCTGTGGTCTCCGGATCCCTCCACCTTCTCAGCTCCCTGTTTATCGCAAATTCAATGGGGCTGGAGACCCTTACATCCATCTGAAGGATTTTTTCTATGAGTCGGTGTCCTATCAACATGATCGCCGCTTATTGGCCTATCTTTTTAGGCGGTCATTAGACGGGCCCGCTCTGGAGTGGTTCTATTCCCTGCCTCTCAATGAAGTCGAGGATTTTGAAATCGTCAAGGCCAGATTCGTGCAGCAATACCAAGACCGGGTCGGGCCCGCGTATTCAATGGCCGATCTAGTGGCTGAGCAGATGAAGCCTGATGAAGAATTCGCAACTTATGCTGACCGGTGGCATCAGATGTCTGCGCATGTCCACATGCACATCCCAGAAGAGGAGAAAATCAAGCTTATCATTGCTAATACAACGCCCATGTACCGCCACATCCTGGCTATGAACAATATCACATCCATGCAACAATTATACAGCCGTGCTCACTTTGTTAAAACCCAACTCCTTGACTCCCCCAGGCCATCCATGTTTGAGGCCCAGCAACCGAATTCTTCATTTCAAGGGCCCACTTATGAGGGAGTCCAAACCCAGGCCCAAGTTGATACCATCCACCACCCCACGCCTACCCACTCCACTAACCACCATGCACCTCCACCTTCATATAGCCAACTCGCCCCACTTCCACAAGAACACCACCTCGTCCATGCCGCAGCACCCTACCATCCACTACCCAGCCATCACGACATCCACTTGGCCCAAAGCGAGCCCTTTATCATCCGTTGCCAGAGTCTCTCCCTGATGTCTTCACAGCCCTGATGTCCATCAATGCATTACAACTCCCTCCAGAAAAGCCAAGCTGGGACATGACAGTGGATCGATCAGAATATTGCTTATATCATCGCCATCCGGGGCATACAGTCGCAAACTGCTGTGAATTCCGGATGTAATATGTAATCTGGATCTAGAGCAGAAGATAAATTGGTCTGAAATGCACAGGCTCATCTTGCATTGTCAAGAGAAGAGAAAATCACAAAGCCAGGGGCAGCATCCCTCCATCACCACAGCAGAACAGCAGCCCGAGCAGCCAGCAGCGCAACAAGACAGCCAGCACAAGTATCAAGGCAGTCATCATCTCCACCAGTTCAAGGCCAAAGGCACCTCTTCACTTATCCTCCAAGTGCACCACCCGCTCCGTCACAACCTCAACAACCCCCTCCACCAACCCTTGCTCAGGCTATCACCACCACACCTACAGCATCGCACCCTGATGACAAGCTGTTAGCTCGACCCATTGTGTCGGTGCGCTGTCAGTCATCTCCACCAACTCCGCAAACCACTAATCCCTCCACTCCTGCCAACCCTCCATCTTTACCCCTCGCCATCATCTCCACCCCACTACCACTTGCACCTGAGCAAGCCATTACCGCCACACCAAGGCTCGAGCAAGCTCCGCTCACCTCTGAGCCCGAGCAAGAGCTTCTACTCCCAAGAGTAAGGCTGCTTCAGCCTCTGAAATGGAACAAGAGCTCTCTCCGCACGAGCCTATCCTTGCCATCATCCGATCACCTCACATCAAGCCCTCCGCATCCGATGAACCCACTATGACCACCATACATCCCATTACCACATCCCAATGGAGCGGGTGTGCATCACCAGCAGCATGCCTTGAAGTTACTTCCCCTATGCAAGATGGACCGAGTAAAGGTAGCTCAGTTCCGGTCATGTGTTTCGACCCTTACAACTACATCAGTCGCATGTCGGTCTATGTCCTTATCTCGGGCACATTCAGGAAGGATGAGCTTTCATCTCCTCAGAAGAGCACTGTCAAAAAGAGTTCCCAGGCCCTAGTGCCAGCCAAATCCAAAGCGGGGACGGTAGCCATTACGTTACTTATTGGAAATGCTACCATTAATGCCATCATCACTCCTCGTTCAGTTATATTGCATATGGCTGGTCAAAGAAGGGGCTCTCTACAAATGTCGTGCTATCTCACACGGCTGCTAAGGCCATCATGAACCAGCTGTCATCCAAGGGACAAGAAGTCACGCTGCCCAAGCGTCCAAAGCCCTCCTTGCCATGTTTCAACCTGACCAGGGGCACATTGCTATGTCACCAAGAACACTCAAGGTTTTGCCAAGAGTCCTTTGCAATTTGCCTCAGCCTGTCAGTCAGTTGGCCGTGCTAGTGCCACCCATCACACTCCCAGAAGCCTCCCTCTTCAACTGTCAAGGAGTTGGTTTTCATGCCAGATTGTCAGGCCAAGATGCCAAATCTCAAGTTGCTGGTACCACGCATCAAATTCCCATGGATTTGCACTGTCCACTTGTCAAGGGAAACCCTCTCAGCAAAGGAGCCTATTTATGGCATTCCCCCATGGGTGTCTATAAAGGTTAGATATGCAAATGATAGCCAAGGGGCAAGTACACACACGGCAGTCATGACGACTATAATTGATGAGAGAGCCGTGTGGCTGCAGAGGAGAGCGAGGCCATCTGCTGCCTGGTCCCGCTATTTAAGAAGACATGTTAAGATGAAACCGTCATATCTATGTGAGAGCAAAGAAGCTGTGCCGTCACAAGAAGAAATCTGCCAAGAAGCAAAGGAGGCTGAGATCAAGATTGAAATTCTTCAAGAAAAATGTCGATCTCCCTATCATGTCATCCTCTGACCTTGATCTTTCAATACTACTCATTTTGTCAATCTGGTTCCCAGAGGAGGCGCCTGATCTCCCATTCTAGACTGGTGCCGCATTATTCCCCTCCTACTCCTTTAGGGTCTTTGGACCCTCACTTATCTCTTCCTCCTGAGCCACCCGATCACCCTCTGGGTTCTCAGGCTCTCTCTCCATATCCACCTGGGTCACCTAACTTCCTTCCTAGCGCTCAGGGTTCCCCTTTTCCTCTTCCACCAGAGCCTCCTAATTATAGGTCAGGTCCACACTCTCCAGGAGCATCTGATTCCCCTTCTAATCCTCCATATCCTCCACCCTCCATTCTACAGTTCCTTCCTCTAACCCCTCCTGATCTCGGGTCCGACCCGATTCCTCCCTCACTACCTATTCGGGGTCCCGACCCTTTCTCTCACTGTTCCAGAGGTTTCAGTCCTCACTAACATTTTTTTTCTCCTTTGTAAATCCTTCTTGTTTGAGGGTTCTTATCCCTCATCTTCATGTAGCGTCATGTCTCCCTCTTGTTTGTGTTGAGTTGGCTCCAATTCTTGCTGACCCCTACTTTTCACAGTTTCCTGCAAATGAGCTAATTAAAAGCAACCAAAATCAAAGTTCAAAGACTAATGCAGGTCGTTCTTTCAATAGAGGGGTCGCATTGCGCACCAAATAACCATGCAAATATTTCTTTAAACACCAAACATCAAGAGAGTTGTCTCAGTTCACAGCAAGAGTGGTCGAGTCGGTCTTAGGTTTGCTTTGCTTCTGCAGCACACTCAGCTAGAGATTGCTCCGCGCTAAGAGTCTGACATCTTTCCCCTGTCATTAAGGTCACCTTAAGCAAGGATCATCACACACTCACATGGCAACCTTAGTCGGCTCCTCTAGTAAACACCGTTGCTACTCAGGCCATACCTAGGAGGTGCAAAAGCTATTCTCTTCTTTACTCGGTCAAAGTGTAAGACAAAAAGACTATTTAGGCGAGGCGACGACCTAAGCACACCTTGATGAGAGGAAATCTCAAATAGGGACGGTCAATCAGGCCTGCAAAAGAAAAGCCAAATAAAGCGAGAGAAGAACAAATGAAAGAAAATCAAGGAATAGGGGCATAGCAAAGAGTGGCAGTACAGTTCCCCGCGGGACGCCTTGAGCCCGGTCGTACGCATGCCCAAGCAAAAAAAAAACAAGCAAGAAAAAAAAAATGAAATGACCAAAAGTCCCTCCTCAACAGATTGAACCTCTAAGAGGTATGCCATGGAAGGAAGCTAAGCCTAACTTGTCCTTTAAAGCTTGCACTAGACTTATCCCCAAACTTTCTTCTCTTTCTCTCTATAAGGCTGGGTCGTCTCCCGGGTATGGCCTTTGTAGTGGCACCGCAAGCCAGGGGCAACCATCTACAGGATGCCACCATCTTAATGCACATCCGACCTTTTGGTGGTCTTTAATGAAAGGTGAATGAATGAGGACCCCTTGCCAGTAGTTTGATCTTGCTTTAGTGCTGTAGTAGCAAGGGTGAGTGCCTTCCGTCTCATGTGTCTTTTTAGGAAGGGCTAACGTCGGCTTTAGGTTTATCAAAAATAAAAAAATCAAATATTTCCAAAAATCCAAAAAAATCAAATATTGCCAAAAATCCCAAAAAATCAAAATTGCCAAAATTCAAAAATCAAATATTTTCAAATTCCAAAAAAATCAGATATTGCCAAAAATCCAAAAAATCAAATGTTTTCAAACTAAAAATAATAAAAATGAGCAGATCTAATCATACATGCTAAGTGTGCAGGTACATTGGCTCCCAAGCATTGGTCGCTCGGATCTCCATATTTCTTCATTGCTTTTTTTGAGTCTTGCTCACATCATCTTTACGATCTGTCTCTCCTCCTCAGTCGCACCCATGATTTGAATTTCAAACACATTATCCCACCAAGTCCTTCCCAAGTCCCGTACATATTCTCCTTCATCTGAATGGCTCCATGAGAGGACTCTCTATGTGTGAACCTGGCTGTTCTTCAGTGCTTTGTTTCAATCATGTGGATGACTGAGTTGTTTATGCTTATTGTTGTTAGCTTGTTTAGTGCTTTGTTTATTGCTTCATTTACACACAACAAACAAAAAAATCAGAAAAGCAAAACCCCCAAAAAAATGGTGAGTTCTGCGCTCTACAGGTAAGTCAGGTAAGTATCCCTATCCGTTCTCCCTTGCATTACTATATGGTACTTATGCTACTATATTATCTCAAGGACCGTTGGTTCTCAATGTGTTCTGGGATTTGAGTTCCCCTTCAACAAAAACAGTGATGATCTAGGTGCACATTGCTAATCGCTGGATAGGCCGTTGAGTTAAGTAGTACAGGGACGATAGATTCAGGCCTACACTGCGGTTGCAGGTAGTCTCTTGACCCTTCTTATTTGGCTTAGCAATATTATCCTTGAGTATTTTCTATTTTCTCTTTTCTTTGCATATTGATTTGATGATTTCTTTTATTTTAGCCCAGCATGCATCATGTAGGACTTTGAGCTTCATGCCTCATGATTTGTCAAAGGTTGTTTCCCTGGTGATGATCAATCATGCTTAAGTTTCTTGAACAAGAAATCCTATTCCACTCACAATTTGAAGGTCTTCTTTGAACTAGTCACTTGGTCCAGTTGGCCAGTATGACTTCTGTCTGGAATTTACTCCCTCCATTCATCTAAATCAGCTTAAATATCCCCCTGATCCGTCTTGGTTGCGAACCGCTCCCAGGCCTTGAGTCATCGTGACCTACCTGGCACGCACATGTCCTCCCAAGATGAAACCTACAGGCCAATCGGCTAGGGTACCTCTTAATCAAGAGGTTGATCATCCTTCTTTTGCTTTCCTTTTTTGTCGTTCCAGACAGGAGCCGTCCGTGCTCGCTCTTCCTTGAGGTTAGTTCAGAGTCTTCCAGAAAATTTCTATCGCTTATTGGTTGTGACGGGTGTCTCTTTACCTTGATGCCCACTTTTCAGTCCACTCCGCTTCATCCTCGCTCCATTCCATTTCATTACACTTCGCTCTCTTTCCACTTCGCTCCCTTGCAAAGTGGGCATCAAGGAGGGGCAATCTATAGACACCCGTTTTCGGCCTATAAGTTGAGCACATTTCTTGTTATATCATTGATGTCCCAAATTGATCATCACTTGGAGTCCTTCTCTGGCCCATCATGAGCCCATTCACCCTCAATGTCAGGCCCATTCTCAAGCCCATGGCCAAACACCATTTGAAATATCAAAACTGTGCAATCTGCCCAATCTTCTAAACATGCCTTCACTTTGAGAGCTCATAACATCCTCATTTCTAATCCAAATTTGGCATTCCATACTATCATTTTGTAGCCCTCCGAGTCTAGAATCCAACGCAACAAACGGCGCATCAATCTGATATCTGTGGAGAGAGTTATGGCCATTTTCGTGGGACCTACGCAGACTATCTTATAGTCGCGACCTGCTGCATGGACGCGACATGAACGCGGCCCCGCGACCCGTCGCGACAGCGCCATGCACGTAAACACGTTTTTACGTGATTTTTGACTTATCCTTCCATCCTAGAGCCTATCTAAAGTCCCTATGAGTTGGATTACGACCTAAACCTCCTATCCTCATCCCTAGGGAGCCCCCAAGCCCATCCAAACTCTAGATAGACTCTCAAACTCCCCCACAACTTGGACTCTCTCTCTAACTCGGGATTGGACTCTCTCTCTCTCTTGAACACATCCTAGGACTCTCTAAGGGATAGAGGAAGGCTACCACTATGAGGAGAGGTCCCTGGAGGCTCTGCTCACGAGGTCCCATCGTCCCCAAGGCAGAGGAGGGGCTGTTCTTCCCGTTTTCCTTCTTTCTCTCTCCTCTTTCTCTCTCATATCGCCTCCAGGACCAGCAGTGCTTGCACGGCTTGTGGAGATCGAACCAGGCCAGATCTCTTCGAGGTGTCTTCATCAAAGTTGCTCCCCACAGAGCCCTCTTCAACCTCGAAGTGGAATCACATCGATTGGTGGCTTGTGCGAAAAGTTACAGCAGATTATTCTTCACTTTCTCTCTCATATCGAGATCTGCACATGCGGGATTATCGTCTCTTCCACAGCCCAAACCAGGCCAGATCTCTTCAAGATGTCTTCATGAAAGTTGTTCATGACATCCTCCTCTCCGACCTCCAACTAGAATCACATCAAACGGGCAGTATTTGTTTAGTTTTGATTTTTAGTTTCTTTTCCACGTTTTGCACATGCATACATGCTAGTTAGGGTTCCTCCCTCTCCTCTTCCATGATTTCTCCCCATGCATATTCCCTCCTAGTTTTCCTATACCCAAAAGGGGTTTCCAAAACCACCCGGTACGCACTCACCATGCTCTCTACATGCTCTTTCATATATGATGGATGCTACACTTGTTTGAATGTCTAATTGGGTTCCCCTTTCTTTTTTCATGACTTGGCAGGTACTTGGAACAAAGAACAAGCGAGGAAGCTCTTCCTCTTTGGCCGGCTGAAGAGGAGGAAGGAGGTCTGCCATCCATCTCCCGCACTGTTGAAGGCATCGAGGGACCCGTCGCGACATCCATATCGCATCTGATCAGGCAGTCGCGACAAGGTTGTTATCGCGTTGCACATCGGCGACGCGTTAACAGGTAAGTGGCCTTCTCTTTCCTTTTCCAATTGATTAGCCCATGCTTTAGGAGTATTTTTAGGCAATCATCTTGGTGGCGATCACATTCCTTCATTCTATATATATCGCATGCTCTTTTGTGTCTCAGAGGGGCGCACAACCCCGTGATTACAACGCCCGCCTTACCCATAACTCTAACAATCTAGGGTCGGCTTTCTGCTGCTCAATCCCTCATCCAAATGGAGGATCTAAGGATAGCTGAGCTACAGAAGCCTGACACAGCATGGCTCTAACCGGTCATAGAGCACACTCATCCTCCAACATCTTCCAATCCTGCTGGAGCGAAGACCTCTTTCTACTAGAGCATCCACTACGACGTTCGCCTTTCCAGGATGATACTGAAGGTCGAAGTCATAGTCCTTCAAGAACTCAACCCATCTCCTCTGCCTCAGGTTTAATTCCTTTTGGGAGAAAAGATACTTCAAGCTCTTGTGGTCGGTAAACACCTCAAATCTGACACCATAAAGAGTGCTTCTAGATCTTTAGTGCATGAACCACACTGCGAGCTCCAAATCATGAGTCGGATAGTTCTCTCATGCTCCTTCAACTGACGAGAAGCATAAGCTACTACCATATCTTGCTGCATGAGCACACAGCCTAAACCAATCTGAGATGCATCCGTATAAATGGCAAAACCTCCTTCTGGACCACTAGGCAACCACCATACCGGAGCAGAAGTAAGCTTAGCCTTCAATAGCTGAAAGCTACGCTCACATGCCTCAGACCATATGAAACTTCTCACCTTCTTGGTCAGCTTTGTCAAAGGGGCGGTGATGGATGAGAAACCCTCAGAATCGCCGATAATAACCAGCTAACCCAATGAAACTACGAATCTCCGAAGGAGTCTGGGGAATCTCCCAATCCATAACTGCCTGGACTTTTGCTGGATCAACTGCTCAACACCAGCGCCGGAGATGACATGCCCGAGAAAGTGGACCTCGCGCAACCATAACTCGCACTTGCTGAACTTCGCATACAGCTTGTGCTCACGAGAACCTCTAAGACTAACCTCAATGCTGACGGTGCGTGGCCTCATCTGGAGAATAGACCAACATGTCATCGATAAACACTACGACAAAGCTATCTAAATATGGACTAAACACCCGGTTCATGAGATCCATGAATGCTGCAGGGCGTTGGTCAATCCGAAAGGAAGAACCAAAACTCATAATGTCCATAACGGGATCTAAATGCCATCTTGGACACATCCTCACTCCTAATTCGCAGCTGATGATAACCAGATCGCAAGTCAATCTTAGAAAAGACTGATGCGTCCTGCAACTGGTCAAACAGATCATCAATCCGAGGTAAGGGGTACCTGTTCTTCACAGTCACTTGGTTTAGCTTTCTATATCAATACACACCTAAGTGACCCGTCTTTCTTCTTGATGAACAATATAGGTGCGCCCCAAGGGGAAACACTAGGGCGAATGAATCCCTTATCAAGCAATTCTTGCATTGCTTCCTCAACTCGGCTAACTCTGCAGGGGCCATCCGATATGGGGCCTTCGGATAGGAGATGTAAGGCCCTCTAATTTCCGTCGTATTATTTGTATCTATGTGTGAATAATTGTGCTTATGTATGTATGTACTTATTTACGTACGCATTAATTAGTATAATTACGTATGCATGTGTTTATATTAAACATAAATAATGTATGTATTGCATGATGATAGTGTGGATACAATACTATAGGCATATTGCATGTATATACGCTTGATATGCATGGTTTTCTGCATAATTAGGGTTCTGGCCGAAGGCCACCTTGGCATCAAGCCCAGGCCGTTGAGCTGGTGTCAGCGTCCAGACATGGACGCCAACACTAACTCCGGCATCCAGCGATCTGGACGCCAACTTCTCTGGCCTGCATGCGCAGCAGAGCTGCAAACGTCTGAAACAAGGCATGGCAACCATTGGGGGGATGTCCCCCAACAGCTCTAAGGCTGTCTAATCGGCATGGTGAGTGGGTGAGGGGCTCTCCTACACCCTGAACCGAGTTGGCCTCTCCCCACTTCTCATTTCACCCTCGCAAAAGGAGAGAAGAAAGAGAAAAACCCTAGAGCATTCTGTGAGAAAACCCCATTTTAGACCCTGAAATCCGATCCCATGAGAGCTGGATTGGAGATCTTCTGCAACAAGGAGGAAGCTAAAGCAAGGGGAAGGCTTCTCCATCATCCCCTCGGCGTGGAGATCACCCAGGAGCCCGGAGGAAGGCGATCTTGGAGGCACTTCTGCTTCTGCAACTTCTGGAACTGCCCAAGGAGGTCTTCTTCGAGCCATAAATCTCTTGGAGGAATTTTAGAGAGGCAAGTGACCTATCTATGGTGTCCCCGTATGAGTCTAGGTGGGTTTTGACATTTTTATGGAATTTTCCTCTAGTCCTAGACCCTCAATTCACCCAAGATTTAGAGCACGGGTCTGTGTTTCTGCACAGACCTGAGTAGACGGCAAGGTCCCTGGACGCCCAGTTCATCCTTGGCGTCCATCGACCATGCCGCTGACTCTGAGTCAGCGGCCAGAGACCGCTGTCTAGTTCTTCTCAACAAAACAATGAGCTGTTCTGTCCCTCTTGTATATTAATTTTGGTATGTTTTATGCGATGAGGATATATTGTACACCTTATACTCTATGTATATTGTGCATTGTGGTTGTGAATGAATGTGGTGTGATGGTGAATGTGGGGTAATGACATCTTGTAAAATTGTGAGCATAACTTGTAGATAATTTTTGCAAATCAATGTTCCATGATTAGGATTAGTTGAATGTCTTGTTTTCAGTCTATTCATGAAGAATTGTGGGACATGTATGTATGTTCTGAATTTTTGGTAATTCATGCATACTTGTGGATTGCTAATGAGTTCGGTTCTGTAAAATGAAAGCATGTAAAATGGTTTGTGGTAACGGATTTATAGATGTATGATTAGATGATGTTGTATTCTAAAATCATGCATTAGTGGTCTCTGTGCAAAACAGTAAGTGGATAATTTCAAAATGTGTTAGACCCATGTTAGCTTAAGTTGTGAATAATATGCTAATTAGGTGGTTGATTTTTTGTAATCCTATTTAGCTCAGAAAAACTGAAAACTTGAGGTATGATTTGGAACCCGAAAACAGCATGTGGTTAAAATTTCAGGTCAATTGGAACAGTAAATAAAAAGTTATGTGCTTTCATGTGAAATGTGGATAATTCGTACATATGATCGAAATGTGATTTGATTTTTGTTTAAACCCAGCATGATTGGTGTGTTTACTGTGTGTTGAACTTGAAAACTCTGTAGTACCATGTTAGGAAGAATAGAGGTGTTCATGTGAGTAAGAAAGTGTGAATGTATGAAGAGTGTCAAGTGTAAAACCATGTGTAAAACGGTAAATGTGTAAAAGTGTATAAACTGTGCCAATGTGATACTGCTCCGAGAAGGCAGTGGAGCCGTATCAGGGAAAAGTCCCCCTGAGAAAGTTCATTGTGTAAGTGACCCTAAGGGCATTAGGGGGAAATCCTGGAGGTGGACAAGTACCACTGGTAAGGGTGGAGACTTGTTCTCCCGGTCTGCGCAGTCCAAGAGTCGCCATTGTATTGCCTAGATGGCGTCTATGTGATGTGATGTGTTTGTGTCCTTCTTTGGTGTTTAGACTATGTGTCATGGCACAAATATGTGTGTAAAGAAAATGTGTAAAGTGTATGTGACCATGTGTAATGTGTAAGTGATATGTGAATGTGTATGTGTAAAGTGAACATGTGAAAGAGGAAACTAGTGTAAGAAAATGTGAAATCTTAGATATGTAAATGCGTTATAGAAACCATGAAACTAAATCTGAAACCAGTGAATTCAGAAAATGCATGTTATTATTCTCATGTTTATGTGTGCAAAAGTGTTTAGAACCATGATAGGAACAACAAATGAGTATGTGAGTAAAATGGCGATGGATTGTTCATGTGTTATGTTCAAGCAACGTTGTAGCTTTCATGTGTAGGTTATAGTCATTGATCCATGTGAACCCAGCAACCTAAAGCATGATAAAAAGTTATGTATGTACTTAAGAACATGTGGAATCCATGCTAATTATGTCCCCGTTCATGTATGTAAATGTTCATGTCAATAGCTCTCACGTTTGATTAAAGTCTCATGAGTGAATTGAATAGAGACCATGTGATAGGTGAATGTTATTTTTGAAATCTGAAAGCATGCGTTATGTATAAAATTGTAGAACCTTCATGATAGGTTGAAAACTTAAATGGACTAGCATGCTATGTGTTGCAAAGTGTAATGTGCGTGTAGAAACCACTAGACTTGTACGTGTTTATCATGCATAGTGTTACTTGCTGAGTCCCTGGACTCACTCCTTGCTTCGGCGTACAGGTATAGTTGGTGACACAGTACCCTCGGAGGAGGTAGTAGAGACGGACTCCGAGCGTGGAGACTAGCCAGTTTTTTGAGTTCTTTGTGATTGTGTACTTCATAGTATGTACTTGAACATTGTATTAGAATTATCATTAAAAGAATGTAATATGTGGACATTTTGTATCTCTATTTCAGCAAATTAATCATGTGAATTTTAGTTCCTTTTTGCAAATTGTAAACTGCATGTATGTTTAATGTGGATGATGAATGAATGGAGATAGTTCTCTTTTACTTCCGCTACTCTGTTATATATATTCCGCGTTATCTCCCACTGTGGCTGGCAGCACTCGCTATACCGACGTGGGTTGTATAACCGTACCGGTATAATGAGGGCCGTCACAGAGATTGGTATCAGAGCGACCGTTGAGATTACACATGAATATAACTAAGTCATCATCCCCATTGCATGCTAAGTATGTCCACATGTGTAGAAAACACTAATAAGAAGTGAAAATATAAGAAAATGGTTAGAAAATTAGTAACCTAGCTCTAATGGTGGCTGAAATTTTATGACAGCCATGGCTTCCCGTGGACGACGTGGAGGTGCGCCAGCTCGCGACGACGAGCAGAGGCGTGAGGAGCGGGCGGAGCAGCAGGCCCCGGCCCCACAGGGTCCTGTGCTTCCCCCACCACCGCCAGTGGACTATGGAGTATTCATGCAAGGTCTGGTGCAGCCATGCAGACCCAGGCACACACTCAGGCAGCACTCCAGGCCCGTTGGAGGCCCAGGTAAAATAATAAAACAACTAAGTAGTCTGCTATTTGAATTGTATAATATTGTGTTATTGTATATTGCTTGTTGTTAATGTAGCAGGCTCAGGCACCAGCTCAGGACCATGGTGGACCTTCCATCATGGAGCGATTCAAGAGGATGACCCCACCCTCTTTAAGGGGGAGAGTGATCCACTATTCAGAAAGCTGGATGAGGGAGATCGAGACATCATCCGAGCTATCAGGTGTCCTGACGAGGACAAGGTGACCTTAGCCACCTACATGCTACAGGTATGTTTTGGTTTATGCTTGTATGTTGTTGTCAAGTTAGAAATTGTTGGTTAGTGCTTATGAAGGTGTATTGCAGGAGAGAGCTGATGTATGGTGGTCCTCCTACTGCGTACGCTTCGAGGATGGAGCAGTAGATGTCGTGGGCGCGTTCGTGAGGCTCTTCCGAGCCAAGTTCGTCCCAGAGCATATCCAGGACAAGATGGAGCAAGAATTCCTTTCCCTGACGCCAGGATCATGACCTCCTGGAGGATGAGCGCAGGAAGACAAAAGTTCGTGATGGGTCTCAAACCATCACTGAGGACGAGGCTCGTGGCGTTCGACCACGCATGCTAGACGAGGCCCCTCAGCGCAGCCCAGATAGGAGAGAGAAATGGAGCAGTATCTAGAGGAGAAGAAGGCTTCGCAGAAGAGGCCGGCAGCGACATTCCAGCGGCAAGATAAGAGGAAAACGGTGTACCAGACACCGCAGAAACAAGTGGCAGTCAGCAACTATCAGGTACCTCTGTACGTTCCCCCGGTGCGAAGAAGGAGTGTCCCCATTGTGGGAAGACCCATGGAGGTTCGGAGTGTTGGTTAGTAGCGGGTAGATGCCTAAAGTGTGGGAGCAGCGACCACAAGATCAGGATGCCAAGACTTCAGCAGGAAGCTCAGCGAGGAGCGCCAGTACCAGCAGTAGCGGCAGCCGCGCCAGCTACAGGACGACCAGGAAGGCCTCGAGCCCCAGCCGAGTGTTTGCGTTAGCTCGTGAGGACGCCGGCAGGCGGAGCATGTCACCGAAGGTACAATTTTACTTTCGGTGTGCACGCTCGGGTTTTGTTGATACGGGTGCTACTCACTCGTTCATTTCCGAGCAGTCCGCTAGGCAGTTAGCCCTAGAGTCAGGCATAGAGTCTGAGGAGTTAGAGGTCCCTTTGTCTGTGCAACCCCTGCGGGTACGGTATCGACCAGGAAGTGCATTCCGTCGTTACCTGTGTGCATTGAGGATAGTTCCTAGATGGGTGTTTCTTCTTGCTAAAGATGAAGGATTATGATTGTATCCTTGGTCTGATTGGCTAGAGGAGCACTATGCGTTAGTGGATTGTCGTAGGAAGAAGATTGTGCTCCGCATTCCTGGGAGGACGAGTTCTCTCATCCCTTGCCAAAGAACTTAGCGGGAAAGTTAGTTATCTCTGCCATGAAGGCGATGCGCATGGTGAACAAGGGTTGTGACGCATTTCTTGCCAGCGTTATGCTAGTACCCGATACTGGTTCGTCACTGACTCTTGCAGGATTGATGTGGTGCAGGACTTTCCGATGTCTTTCCCGATGACTTGTCTGGATTGCCACCGGATAGGGAGATAGAGTTCACTATAGAGTGCTTCCAGGCACCTCTCCTATCTCGAAGGCCCATATCGGCCCCTGCAGAATTAGCCGAGTTGAGGAAGCAATTACAGGAATTGCTCGATAAGGGATTTATTCGCCTAGCGTTCCCCTTGGGGGCGCACCTGTATTATTCGTCAAGAAGAAAGACGGGTCACTTCGGTTGTGCATGATTAGGAAGCTAAACCAGGTGACTGTGAAGAAACAGTTCCCTACCTCGGATTGATGATCTGTTTGACCAGTTGCGAGAGGCATCAGTCTTTTCCAAGATTGACTTGCGATTGGTTATCATCAGTTGAAGATTAGG
>JACBKR010004557.1:0-23079 GCA_014218235.1 Colocasia esculenta | reverse complement strand
CCAGTCGCTGGGACAAACAGCTCTTTATTTCTGGGATGGAAGGTCGCCCATAGGAACACTTAGCAACGATAGCAAGCTTGAGCGGCTGTTCAGACTTACGAACCTCCTCTTTGGAGAAATAGACCGCAGGAAGGCCATCATCGGTGAAGGCGGGGGCTTCAACAGCAAGTCCACCTTGGGGGGGCGGAGAGAGGCTGCCAGAGCCCGCGCGAAGTTAAGGCCCTCCGTCTCGTTGGGGAAAGAGCCATAGATAGGACGACCTGCGGCTACCCAAAGGCAGCCGGCAGACGACGAAGAGAGAGAGCTCAGAGAGAAACCTCGCAGAAAACACAGAGCTTCTCTCTCTAGAAAAGAGAGAGAAACCCCAAAACAGATGTCGCCAAAAGCACAAGAATAAAAAATTTCTTACATAAACAGCGGAGTTTGATGATAAATATCACTTAATTGACTGACAAATACCGGCTTATTTGTTTGATAAATAGTGGGAGTTCGATTGATAATACTCTTTTGACTGATAAATGTAACTGTTGGCTGATAATAGTAATCTTGTGACGACCCTCATTATACCGGTACGGTTATACCAACCCACGTCGGTATAGTAAAGGTTATCACAGTGGGACATTTACCCAAACACTATCACATGATTGAGATATACACAAATATAGACACAGAGTCGCGGAAGTAAAGGACTAATTGTCATCACATTTCATCATTCACATTTCTCATACATGATCATATAGCAAATTAAAGGACTAAACTTTCATAATTGAAATTAAACCAAACTACATTGTCCACAAAATAAAGTTCTACATTTAATACATAGTTTGTCCACAATTACATAATGATAACTCTAATACAAACTACAATTTACATACTATGAAACAAAAAGGGACACAACGTCAACTCCACAAGCTACTCTCCACGCTCGGAGTCGCTCTCCACGGTCTCCTCCAAAAGTGTGTCACCAACTAAACCTGTACGCCGAAGCAAGGAGTGAGTCTAAAAGACTCAGCAAGTAACTCCATACGCATCATTCATGCATACATCATAGTAGGTTCTACTATTTCAATTTGCAAGGCAATCATACAGCATGCTTGAACATCAATAAGAGACAACCTATCATGGTATTTCTACAAGGTCAAAACACATGGTATGGTTTAAGATGTTTCACATAACACTTCCTATCACATGCTTTCTACTCATTTAATCACATGAAAACTACACTTCCAGTTTGACTATAACATGATGGCAATTTACATGGAATTAGATATATCATAGCATGAATTATCGTCTCATACTCTAACACATTCACTTCACATGGTCACACATTCCTATATTTCACATGGTTCATTTTTCAAACATTTCACATGTACACATGTTCACATTCTAACATAATAGTTCACATGATTTACATTTCACATCACATTTCACATTTTATTTGCCGTGACACATAGTCCAAACCACCACTAGAAGGACACATCAATACACATATCATAGCACATCACCTAGGCAATACAGTGATGACTCTGGCACTGCGCAGACCGGGAGAACACGTCTCCACCCTAACCAGTGGTACTTGTCCACCTCCAGGATTTCATCCTAATGCCCTTAGGATATCTTAACACATTGAACCTTCTCATGGGGACCTTTTCATGATACAGTTCCACAGCCCTCTATGGAAGCAGTGTCACACACGGCACATTTTACACATTACACATTCCGATTAACACACTTTACATATGATATTCACACTTTCTTGTTTATGCACATGGTTCTGTTCTTCCCTAGCATGATGCCACTAATAACAGAAATTAAGCATTTAGTAGCCTCACGGATTAATTGGAACGCACATCATTTAACCTTAATCATGGTACATGTATTTATAACTCATTTTCACATAGAAATCTCATAGTGTAGGCTACTGTCATCAAATTTTCCTGAAAATTAACCACATACTTTTTTCGGGTATAGGAACACACATACAAATTTTCACATTTTTCTGAATTCACATGCATTTATAGAAATAAAACATTCAGTTTCATGCCATTCATAAACTAAGTTAACATAGAACATGACATGGATTTCAGATTTGATCATGCACAGTCATGAACCACACATACATATTGGCACAAGAAATTTTTCCCAATTTTATTTCCCAACACACGATTTACTAAAATTTCACAAGGTCTACACATGCTTTCTATTTCTCATTGTAGGAATTATAAAAATTCACATGAATATGGGAAAATTCCAAATTTGCAGGGCATGGACTGATACCTACAAACATAGTTCATAAAATTCTACAGCATTTAATTCCTCAGAAATCATGGGAACAAAAATTAACATGCATAACCTCTTTCCTACACATGCTTTTCAATAATTCTAATAAATTATGCCATCTACAGAAAAATACAAGAAATTTCACACACATCACATTATCTATTTTACATAACATATAAAATTTACATTATATCCACATGCGTAGAAATCCGGAAATTAAAGATATAGGGCAGAACAGTTCACTGTTCTGTCAAGAAGAACTCAACGGCATACTATGGACGTTTACAAGAGTTGGCGGCAACATCGTTGGCCGCTGACTCAAGATCTCAACGCCAATAGATCTTGCCGTCAAGTTCGGACCTGTGTAAAAAACACAGTCCGAGCTCTAAAGAATGGTGAATGTAGGGGATCCAGGACACGAGTAAATCCATAAAAAGAGAAGAAACCTCCTAGACACATACATGGACAAGGTGAAAGGGTTACTAGCCTTGGAAAAACTCCTAAAGGGATCAAATTGGTTGGAGAAGCTCTCCTTGGGCAGTCCCAAGAAGCCTCCAAGATGTCTCCACTCCGGCCTCTGTGATGCTCCCCTCTGCAATCCAGGGTCGGGGATGTGTAGCCGGATGAGTTGTCTCCCTCCTTGTCGAAGTAGATCTCCAGATGAAGCCTTGGATCGCCGGATCAAAGCCTCCAAACTCCAAGTTTTCTCACAGCTCACTAGGGTTTTCTCTTATCTCTTTGCAAAGAGCCAAGAGAGCTCTTTGGGGGTTGTCACAAGGGCCATTTTAGAGAGGAGAACCTCTCACCCACGCAGAGGTCGGTGGAAGGTCGGGGTAGCCGTTGGGGTGGTTGGCATCCCCAATCAAAGGCATGGCACACCATGCTGCTGCAGACTGGTCTGTCAGGACATAGACGTCCACCGATATGGCCGTCGACTTAATAATAGACGTACACCTATATGGACGTTAACAATAAGTGAACGTCCATTCATGTTGACGTCGACTAACCCTTCGACCAGAACCCAAAACATGCAAAACCCTAATTTCTCTTAAGTTCATGCATGCAATACATAGGGTGTAATGCACACACTCACTATGTCACGAAATCAACCGATATATATATACAACAAGTATATACATACATTCATAAGTACACCAAGATAATGTATACATAATACTTACACGATATGCATATACATACACAAGCATAAAATTGCACACAATAAAAATAATAAGGACAAAATTCGAGGGCCTTACACCATCTCCCCTTAAAGAAACTTCGTCCTCGAAGTTAGGACAACACTACTCAAACAAAAGGGGATACTTCTTCTTCATCGCATCCTCAAGCTCCCAAGTAGCTCCTCCCGCGAGAAGTTACGCCATAGAACTTTCACCGACGCAATACTCTTGTTCCGGAGGTGCTGAACCTTCCGGTCAAGAATAGCTACTGGTTGCCACATATGACAGATCTGGCTGGATCTCCACTGGCTCGTGACTAATAACATGAGATGGATCTCGGACATATTTCCTGAGCATAGATATGTGGAAAACAGGGTGAACACTAGCCAAAGCTGGGGGTAAAGCTAGCTCATAAGCCACGTTGCCCAATCGTCTGAGAATCTCATACGGGCCAATGAATCTAGGGCTCAATTTACTGGCCTGCCAAACCTGACGACACCACGCGTAGGCGATATCTTCAAGAAGACATGATCACCTACCTCGAACTCTAGATCCTTCCTCCTGTTGTCGGCATAGCTCTTTTGTCTATCCTGTGCCGCAACAAGCCTCCTCCTAATAACTGGATCTTATCTGAAGTCTCCTGAACTAACTCCGGACCAATCAGCTGTCTATCGCCAGTCTCCTCCCAACACAAAGGAGATCTGCAAGGCCTACCGTACAACGCCTCAAATGGAGCCATACCAATACTCGCATGAAAGCTGTTGTTATAAGCGAACTCCACCAGAGGTAATGGCGCTCCCAATCATCTTCCAATCCAGCACACACGCTCTCAACATATCCTCGAGCGTCTGGATAGTCCTCTCGGACTGTCCATCAGTCTGGGGATTAAATGCCAAACTGAGCCTCAGCTCCGAACCTAAAGCATCCTGAAGACCTTTCCACAACCTCGAAGTAAATCTCGGATCTCGATCCGAAATGATCGACTTCGGCACACCATGCAATCTAATGATACCGCTAACATACAATCTAGCTAAACTCTCTACTGACTGCTTCTTCCTCATAGGCAAGAAATGAGCAGTCTTCGAGAACCTATCTACAACTACCCAAATCGAGTCATTGCCCCTCTAGATCGAGGCAAACCCGATACGAAATCCATAGTGACAGCTTCCCACTTCCACACGGGATATCCATCTCTGCATAAGACCGGATGGTCGCTGCCGCTCGGCTTTCACCTGCTGACATACTAGACATCTAGACACATAATCCGCAACATCCTTCTTCATGCCGGACCACCAAAATGATCTCTTCAGGTTGATACATCTTAGTGTTACCGGAGAATAGAAAATCGCGATCTATGAGCCTTCGCTAACACATGCTCACGGACATCTACCACATCGGGGACACAAACGCGGTGCTGAAATCTAATCACACCGTCCTCATCACGAGCAATGCCCGCCTTACCCACTAACTCTAACAATCTAGGATCGGCTTTCTGCTGCTCAATCACCTCATCCAAGACTGAGGATCTAAGGGATAGCTGAGCTACAAAATCCTGACACAACGATGGCTCTAACTCGGTCATAAAGCACGCTGCATCCTCCAACATCTTCCAATTCTGCTAGAGCGAAGACCTCTTTCTACTAAGAGCATCCGCTACGACGTTCGCCTTTCCAGGATGATACTGAAGGTCGAAGTCATAGTCCTTCAAGAACTCAATCCATCTTCTCTGCCTCAGGTTTAATTCCTTTTGGGAGAAAAGATACTTCAAGCTCTTGTGGTCAGTAAACACCTCAAATCTGACACCATAAAGATAGTGCCTCCAGATCTTTAGTGCATGAACCACAGCTGCGAGCTCTAAATCATGAGTCGGATAGTTCCTCTCATGCTCCTTCAACTGACGAGAAGCATAAGCCACTACCCTCTCTTGCTGCATGAGCACACAGCCTAAACCAATCTGAGATGCATCCGTATAAATGGCAAAACCTTCTAGACCACTAGGCAATACCAATACCAGAGCAAAAGTAAGCTTAGCCTTCAATAGCTGAAAGCTACGCTCACATGCCTCAGACCATACGAACTTCTCACCCTTCTAGTCAGCTTTGTCAAAGGGGCAGCGATGGATGAGAAACCCTCAATGAATCGCCGATAATAACCAGCTAACCCAATAAAACTACGAATCTCCGAAGGGGTCCTGGGAGTCTCCCAATCCATAACTGCCTGGATTTTGCTGGATCAACTGCTACACCACGCCGGAGATACATGCCGAGAAAATGAACCTCGCGCAACCAGAACTCGCACTTGCTGAACTTCGCATACAGCTTGTGCTCACGGAGAACCTCTAAGACTAACCTCAAATGCTGACGATGTGTGGCCTCATCTGGAGAATAGACCAACACGTCATCAATAAACACAACAACAAGCTATCTAGATACGGACTAAACACCTGTTCATGAGATCCATGAACGATGCAGGGGCGTTGGTCAATCCGAAAGGAAGAACCAAAAACTCATAATGTCCATAACGGGTTCTAAATGCCGTCTTGGACACATCCTCACTCCTAATCCTCAACTGATGATAACCAGATCGCAAGTCAATCTTGGAAAAGACTGATGCCTCTCGCAACTGGTCAAACAGATCATCAATCCGAGGTAAGGGATACCTGTTCTTCACAGTCACCTGGTTTAGCTTTCTATAATCAATGCACAACCGAAGTGACCCGTCTTTCTTCTTGACGAATAATACAGGTGCGCCCCAAGGGAAACGCTAGGGCGATGAATCCCTTATCGAGCAATTCTTGCAATTGCTTCCTCAACTCGGCTAATTCTGCAGGGGCCATCCGATACGGGGCCTTCGAGATAGGAGAGGTGCCTGGAAGCAACTCTATAGTGAACTCTATCTCCCTATCCGGTGGCAATCCAGACAAGTCATCGGGAAAGACATCTGGAAAGTCCTGCACCACATCGATCTCTGCAAGAGTCAGTGTGAACCAGCATCGGGTACTAGCATAACGCTGGCAAGAAATGCGTCACAACCCTTGTTCACCATGCGCATCGCCTTCATGGCAGAGATAACTAACTTTCCCGCTAAGTTCTTTGGCAAGGGATGAGAGAACTCATCCTCACCAGGAATGCGGAAAACAATCTTCTTCCTACGACAATCCACTAACGCGTAGTGCTCCTCTAGCCAATCCAGACAAGGATACAATCATAATCCTTCATCTTTAGCAAGAAGAAACACCCATCTAGGAATCTATCCTCAATACACACAGGTAACACGGAATGCACTTCCTAGTCGATACTGTACCCGCAGGGGTGTGCACAGACAAAGGGACCTCTAACTCCTCAGACTCTATGCCTGACTCTAGGGCTAACTGCCTAGCGAACCGCTCGGAAATGAACGAGTGAGTAGCACCCGTATCAAACAAAATCCGAGCGTGCACACCGAAAAGTAAAACTGTACCTTCGGTGACATGCTCCGCCTGCTCGGCGTCCTCACGAGCCAACGCAAACACTCGAGCCGGGGCTCGAGGCCTTCCTGGTCGTCCTGTCACTGGCGCGGCTGCCGCTACTCTCTACTGCTGTACTGGCGCTCCTCGCTGAGCTTCCTGCTGAAGTTTTGGGCAATCTTTGATCTTGTGGTTGCTACTCCCACACTTTAGGCATTTGCCCGCTATCTTCCAACATTCCGTACCACCATGTGCCCTTCCACAGAGGGCACTCCTTCTTGTCACCAGAGGAACGTACAGAAGGTACCTGAGTGTTGCTGACTACCACAGGGCGCTGTGGTGACTGGTATGCTGCTCTCCTCTTGTCCTGTCGCTGGAAAGTGGCTGCTGGTCTCTTCTGCGAAGCCTTCTTCTCCTCAAGGTACCGCTCCATCTCGCCTTCCTGCCTACAAGCAGCGCTAAGGGCTTCGTCCAGGGTACGATGATCAAACGCTACGAGCCTCGTCCGCAGTGATGGCTTAAGCCCATCACAAACTTCTTTGCCTTCCTGCGCTCATCTGCCACAATGTGAGGTGCATACTTAGATAGTTCTGCAAATCTGGCCTCATACTCGAGTACGGTCATGGAGCCCTGAGTCAAAGTAAGGAACTCCTGCTCCATCCTGTCCTGGATGTGCTCGGGGACGAACTTGGCCCGAAAGAGCCTCACGAACTCGTCCCAGCAACATCAATCGCCCGTCCTCAACCGTGTACGTAGTAATGAAGCCCACCACACATCAGCTCTCTCCTGCAACATAACCTTCATAAGCACCGCTAAACAACTTCAACTTAACAGGAATAGGAAACACATAACTAACACACCTGTAGCATGTAGGTGGCTAAAGTAACCTTGTCCTCATCCACACACCTAATGGCCCGGAAGATCTTCTCGATCTCCCTCATCCAACTCTCGGCTAGCAACGGATCGCTCTCCCCCTTGAAAGAGGGTGGCAGCATCCTCTTGAATCTTTCCATGATGGAGGTCCACCATGGTCCTGAGCTGGGGCCTGAGCCTGCTACACCAAACAATAACGATATACAATAAACAAAATCATGCAATTTAAATAGCAAACTACTAGTTGTTTTATTATTCTACCTGGGCCTCCAACTGGGCCTGGAGTGCTGCCTGGGTGTGGGCCTGCGTCTGCATGGCTTGCACCAGACCTGCATAAATACTCCATAGTCCACTGGCGGTGGTGGGGGAAGCACAGGACCCTGTGGGGCTGGGGCCTGCTGCTCCGCCCGCTCCTCACGCCTCTGCTCGTCGTCACGAGCTGGCACACCTCCACGTCGTTCACGGGAAGCCATGGCTGTAATAAAATTTTAGCCACCAATTAGAGCTAGGTTACTAAGCTTCCTAACCATTTTCTTATCTATTTTTCATTCATTAGTAGTCGTTTCTACCCATGTGGACATCTATAAGATTTAGCATGCAATGAGGATAATGATTCATGTATATTCATGTAAGATCTCAATCGGTTGCTCTGATACCAATCTCTGGACGACCCTCATTATACCGGTACGGTTATACCAACCCACGTCGGTATAGTAAGGTTATCACAGTGGGACATTTACCCAAACACTAAACATGATTGAGATAACCAAATATAGACACAGAGTCGCGGAAGTAAAGGACTAACTGTCATCACATTTCATCATCCACATTTCTCATACATGATCCATATAGCAAATTAAAGGACTAACTTTCATAATTGAAATTAAACCAAACTACATTGTCCACAAAATTAAAGTTCTACATTAATACATAGTTTGCCCACAATTACATAAATGATAACTCTATTACGAGCTACAATTACATACTATGAAACAAAAGGGACACAACGTCAACTCCACAAGCTACTCTCCACGCTCGGTCGCTCTCCACGGTCTCCTCCAAAAGTGGTGCACCAACTAATGATGACCAAACTGTCCCCATAATAAATATTTCCATTTATTTATATATTAATTTTGATGATTAACAAAATAACACTAATGGATTCTTGAGCCTTAAGAACAGGAAATAAAAGAAAAATGAAAGTTCAAGACAATCTGGTAAGTCTCATCACTTCTATCCAAGTCTTTGTATCGACTTCTTTGATAAGCAGAACGATTTCCTCTTTGACCGGAAAACTCAAAACAAATCGATATCGTAACGATTTCTTAGAAACTCGCAACGACTCTCTAGCCGTAACGATTTCTTTAGACCTCGTAACGATTTCTTTAGAAACTCGCAACGACTCTCTAGCCGTAACGATTTCTTAGACCTCGTAACGATTTCTTTAGAAACTCGCAACGACTCTCTAGCCGTAACGTTTCTTTAGACCTCGTAACGATTTCTTTGAAACTCGCAACGACTCTCTAGCCGTAACGATTTCTTTAGACCTCGTAACGATTTCTTTAGAACTCGCAACGACTCTCTAGCCGTAACGATTTCTTTAGACCTCGTAACGTTTCTTTAGAATTCGCAACGACTCTATAGTCATAACGATTTCTTTAGACCTCGTAACGTTTCTTTAGAATTCGCAACGACTCTATAGTCATAACGATTTCTTTAGACTTCATAACGATTCTTTAGAGTTCATAACGATTTCTTCACTGATCATAACGCCTTGCTTTGTATAACGATTTCGTATAACGATTTCCTTACAACTTGACAGTCATAACGATTTCGTGTAACGATTTCCTTACAACTCGATAGTCATAACGATTTCTTGTAACGATTTCTTCAGAACTCACAACGACCTGCTTGTTGTAACGACTTCATAAGTTATCACATCGATTTCCTTACAGTTCATAACAACTTGCTATAATTCATAACGATTTCATAAGTCAGCAAGATTCTTTTTATCGAATCTTGATGCATCAGTATAATGCCTGTTAATAGCGTTGAAAAGTCAAAGTCATATCTTGTCCGTTGACTGCTATGCATTAAATGCTCTCTGATCGTATCTCCCATGCATGCAGACAATATCTTCCATTTCTATGCTACTCTGTCTACGTACTTTTTTAGACAGAAGGGCCTTGCTATATACTGCAATATTTGTTCCATCTCAACTAACAATAGACAGCAGTCTTAGCTGTCTTCTATTTATTGATGATATGCTACAGATATCTGACAAGACTCATCTGGACAACGTTGGACACATTCTATGACATCTTCTTGGCGTGTACACAAGGATAAAAGACTGTCGTTCAGAAGCTTCCTTTGTGACCAGTCTAACGTACACAAGGATAAGAGACAACGGACACTTCAACGTTCGAATTTGAATCAGCAGTTTAAATAGAAGACTCAAGACGGAAAACAAGAGATAGTAGAAACAAGTTTGATTTTGAAGTAGAAAGAAATCCATCTCTTAGAGTCCTCAGAAGATTGAAACAAGAGCGAAGCTTCCACTCCAACCTTGTTCTCAGCTCTTAGCTCTCTGTGATCAAAAATAGTTTTTATTTGTGAGAGCTTGTGTAGTCCTTGGAGAGAAAAAACCTTGTAAAATCTCTTTCTCTCTCGGGGGCTTAAGAGCTTCAGTGTGTAGCTGGTCAAGCTAGAGTCTGAAGCCTGTTTCCACACTTTTCTTATTAGATTGTGTTCCCTTCTGGACGAAGGAAGACCTGGTGGTATCCAGGGTGGTTGTTGTTCCCTTCAGCTGAAGGAAGACCAGTTGAGGCTGGGTGTAAGGATCCTTAAGGGGGATTGTACCCTTGGTAGTAAAATCCTGAGGTATTGCTCAGGGACTGGACGTAGGTCTCCTGTGGAGAGGAGTTCCGAACCAGGATAAAAATCCTTGTGTCTTGTGGATGTGTTTTGTGTGATTGTTGTCTTGTTTGCTCTAACTCTAACCTTGTTATTAAGTTGTGTAATCCTTCAGTAAACAGGTTTTAATCAGAGATCGAAGTTTTAATAACCCATTCACCCCCCCCTCTGGGCTAGCTAGCTGGGCAACAAGTGGTATCAGAGCTCGTCTCTTCGACAAAGAAGAAGATCCAACGATCTGAAGAGCAAAGATCAATGGCAGCCCAAAGTAACTTCGAAGGTCAGTCAGTCAACAGGCCTCCCTTGTTCGATGGAGAAGATTACACATACTGGAAGACTAGAATGGAATATTTTCTACAAGGTCATGATTACACAATCTGGTCCATTGTAGAAGAAGGTGATCTTTTGGTCACAAACGCTAAGGCTCAGTGGACAGATGATGATAGGAAAAGAATATCCTTAACTGCAAAGCCAAGAGCATATTATGCTGTGCCCTAAGCAAGAAAGAGTTCAATAGAGTCTCAGCCTGCAAGTCCGCAATGGAGATGTGGGAAAAGCTCAAAATTACCTATGAAGGGACAGACAAGGTAAAGGAGACAAGAATTGATATCTAGTAGCTCAATATGAAAGATTTCAGATGCAGACAGGTGAATCAATAACTCAAATGTTCAGCAGATTCACTGACATCACAAAGGATTAGCCGGTTTGGGAAAGGTCTATAATGCACCAGATATGGTTAGAAAAGTCCTCAGATCTTTACCATCTTCTTGGACTCCGAAGGTAACAGCCATTGAAGAAGCCAATGATTAAAATTAATGTCATTGGAAAAGCTAATAGGATCTCTCATGGCTCACGAGATAAACATGGAGAGATTAGGAGAATCCTCCAGCAGAAGGAAACAATCAAATGCTCTCAAAGCAAGTGAAGATAATCAGAAGAATCTTTGGATAATAGTGAGAGTAGTAAAGACAGTGATGATGAAGAAGCCATGCTGTCTCGAAGACTTCAAAGGATTCTAGCAAAGAAAAAGAAATATCAGTCCGGAAGAAATTTTTTAAGAAAAACAAAGACTTTAGAAAACCAGAAGTAAAGGATCAAAGAAAGGAGAAGTGATTTGTTATGAATGCAAGAAGCCTAGACACATCAAGGCAGATTGTCCCATGATCAAAAAGAGTGATCACAAGAAGAAGGACAACTTCAGAAGATTTAAGAAGTACAGAAAGAAAGCAATGGCAGCTGCTTGGGAGAACAGCAGTGACTCAGACAGTGAGTCAAGCTCGAGCAGTGAAGGTGAAGAAGCCAACTTGGCTCTCATGGCAACACCGAAGACAAGGTTAACCCTCGAGCATCCAAATGGTATTTGGATAGTGGGTGCTCAAGGCATATGTCAGGCAACAAGAAGATATTTGTTGATCTCCAAGCTGAAGAAGGTACAGTCACCTATGGAGATAATGGAAAAGGGATTGTGATAGGAAGCGGGTTGTGAACATCAAAGGAAAATCAGTCATAGAGGATGTAATGCTGGTCAAAGGGTTAAAGCACAATCTCATCAGCATCAGCCAGTGTGTGACAAAGGCCATCAAATTCAGTTTCAAGAATCAAAATGCAGTATCTTAAAGGATGGTGCAGTCATATTTGAAGCCTACAGAGAAAGAAATTTGTATGTTCTATATCTCGATGAACTCAAGGATCAAGATGTGTGTCTGGCAGCTAGTAAAGATCAATCAACTGAGTTGTGGCACAGAAGATTGGGCCACTGCAGCTTGGATGGGTTGAACAAGCTCAGAAAGAGAAAACTAGTTGAAGGACTGCCAAAGGTAAATTTCAGATTGGATAGCATTTGCAGACCTTGTGCAAGAGGAAAGCACACCAAGAGCTCCTTCAAATCAAAGACTGTAGTAACCTCCTCAAAGCCCTTAGAACTACTTCACATGGATTTATTTGGCCAATGAGGACTACCAGTTTGGGAGGAAAGAATTTTGGATTTGTAATAGTTGATGATTATTCAAGATTCACTTGGGTATCCTTTTTAGAGCACAAAGATGACACTTTGAAATTTCGTCAGCTTCAGTAAGAAAGTTCAGAAAGATCAGAAATTCTCAATTGTCTCTATTCGATCAGATCATATGGTGGTGAGTTTCAGAATGAAAAGTTTACGAAGTTCTGTGATGATCAAGGAATTGAGCACAACTTCTCAGCTCCAAGGACACCTCAACAGAATGGAATTGCTGAGAGGAAAAACAGAACTCTTTGGATATGGCAAGAACCATGTTGTCAGAATATGATCTGCCAAGATATTTCTGGGCCGAAGCTATCAACACTGCATGTTATATCATAAATAGAGTGATGATCAGGCCAATTCTGAAAAAGAAGTCTTATGAACTCTACAAAGAAAAGAAGCCAAAAATTAGCCATTCAGAATATTTGGATGTCCTTGCTTCATCCATAACAATGGAAAAAGGGACATTGGTAAGTTGGATGCCAAATCAGATGAAGGCATCTTCATGGGGAAGAAATTAGTGACATTGATGATGCAGATGAATGTCCGAAAAAAAATTAAAGATACTTCAATTAAGGACAAAGAGGATCCAACTCTGGAAGAACTGCAGCAAACAGAAATCCAACATGAAGATCTTCCAAAGGAATGGAGATATCAGAAAGATCACCCTCCTGAAAACATCATTGGTGATCCATCTGTAGGGGTAAGAACTAGAGGTAATGTAATTCCATGCGACTATTTAGCATTTGTTTCTCAAGTAGAGCCTAAGACAGTCAATGAAGCTTTATCTGATGAATCTTGGATATTAGCCATGCAAGATGAACTAAATCAGTTCAAGAGAAACCAAGTATGGTCACTTGTTCCTAGACCATCCAATCATTCAGTTATTGGCACCAAGTGGGTGTTCAGAAATAAACTGGATGAGTCTGGAATAATCTTAAGGAACAAAGCCAGATTGTGGCTCAAGGCTACTCCCAAGAGGAAGGCATAGATTCGATGAAACTTATGCACCTGTAGCTAGACTTGAGGCCATTAGGATTTTACTTGCTTATGCATCTGCACTTGATTTAAAACTTTTTCAAATGGATGTCAAATCAGCCTTTTTAAATGGTTTCATCAAGGAGGAAGTTTATGTTGAACAACCTCCAGGTTTTGACGACACTGAATTTCCAAATCATGTATTTAAACTACATAAGGCTTTATATGGTTTAAAGCAAGCTCCTAGAGCCTGGTATGAAAGGCTCAGTACTTTCTTATTAATCATGGTTTCACTAGAGGTAAAGTAGATAGTACATTATTTATAAAATCTAAGGTTAAACATATACTTCTTGTACAAATCTATGTAGATGATATTATTTTGGATCTACTGATGAATCTCTTTGCAAGTACTTTGAAAAGCTTATGCAGGGAGAATTCGAAATGAGCTTGATGGGGAGTTAAGCTACTTCCTTGGATTGCAAATCAAGCAAGGGAAGGATGGCACTCATATCTGTCAAGCAAAGTACACCAAAGAGCTGTTGAAGAAATTTGGATTTGAAGATGCAAAGCCATTATCAACTCCAATGAGCACATCAACCAGAATGGACAGTGATCAAAAGGTAAAAGGGTAGATCAAAAGAATTATCGAGGTATGATAGGATCATTACTTTACTTAACTGCCAGTAGACCAGACATTTTGTTCAGTGTATGCATGTGTGCTAGATATCAGGCAGACCCTAGAGAGTCTCACTTAATTTCTGTAAAAGAATATTTAGATATTTAGCTAGAACTCATGACTTAGGTCTCTGGTATCCTAGATCTTGTGAGATAAATCTAATAGGATATTCAGATGCTGATTATGCTGGTTGCAAAGTAGATAGAAAGAGCACCAGTGGATGTTGTCAGTTTCTTGCAGGATGCCTAATATCATGGACATCCAAGAAACAAAATTCAGTAGCTCTATCAACAGCTGAGGCGGAATATGTTGCTGCTGGAAGTTGTGTACACAACTTCTTTGGATAAAGCAACAACTTGAAGATTTCGGCATTCACATCAAATCAATTCCTCTATTGTGTGATAATACAAGTGCCATCAACCTCACCAAAAATCCAGTTCAACACTCAAGGACGAAGCACATTGAGGTAAGATATCATTTTATTCGAGACCATGTAGCTAGTGGTAATTTAGAAATTTCGTTTATAGATACAAATGGTCAATTGGCAGATATCTTCACAAAAGCCCTACCTGAAGAGAGATTTACATCTCTTAGAAGGGAACTAGGGATGTGCAATTTGTGAAAGAATTTCTGTGATTTTATTGACATATAAATTTTTCAGATTAAATGAAAGTTCTCTCTCCGTTAAAGTTAAGCAAAACTCAGTTATCTATATGCTTTGACCGCTCTGTGTGGAAAGTTGTTTGACTTGTCAAATCTTTTTGTCGCTTTCTATCTTTACCGCCTTTGGCGCTCCTCCGTTCAATAAAGTAATATTATTTTACTCAAATCGCTCTGGGATCGACTCGTCTTCTACCTTTACCCTTTTTATTCTCTATCTGTTCACCAAAGCCGATGCCCTAACGATTTTGGGATCGACTCTCTGCAACTTTCGAAGCCTTCTTCTCTTCCGCGAAGAATTCCTTCGAGAACTTCCGTCCCTTCCATCATCCTCCCTTCCAGAATCTTTTCTTCTCTGCACCCATGGCCGCTCCGTTGATCTCGGAAGTGTTGGGGGCTACAGTGCTGAGTATTTATCCCCAAGGGAGCAAGAAAGATTTACGTTTGTGAAGACGAAGATTTGCGGAAATAAGGCAGTGGATGTTCAGAATCTTGAGAAGAGTGGCATGGCCAGGCTAGTTGATACTCTAAGAAGATTGCAGTGGATGGATGTGGTCACCTTCAGTGAGGTAAGCTACCCGGACTTGGTAAAAGCCTTCTACATTTGTCTGAAGTCAGAAGCAGATGGGTCCCTGGTTCCTCTGTCAAGGGCATCCAAATCAGAATAACCCATGAGCTTTTGCGTGATTTGTTCGGAGTGAAGACCTCTGGATTTAGTGGCATTCACTCTGTGAATGATGAAGTCAAAGGTCTCGGGATTATCGGTCCAGGATTTAAGTGGAGGGGAAGCTTGATATTAATCAGATGTCCGCATTCAATAGATTGCTTCACTTTATAGTCTGCCAAATCTTAGTACCTCGTAGTGCTACCTTTTCTTCATGTACTAGGGCAGATTCGGACATAATGTTCTGGGCAATCCAGAACAAAGAAATAAACCTGGCCGCAGTGATGATTGAGCGAATGATGTTTGCACATGCTCAGTTATGGGAAACAAAGAGCAAGTTGAATGTTCCCTTCCGTATGCTCATCTACTGACCAAGATTTTCAAGCACTTTGGAGTAGATTTGTCAGGTGCAGTAGCTGAAAAGATGGGCCAGTCTATAAGGTCCAGAAACCTGAAGAAAAGTGGTTTTTCAGTGCAAGAAGAGTTTGGTCAAAATCCTCTGTGGCTGAAGAGAAGCAGTTATTGCAGATATTCCAGAAGCAGCAGCAGAGCAAGAAGCAGTAGAAGTAGAGCAAGCAGATCCAGCAGAGCAAGCAGCAGCAAGTCAAGCAGAGCAAGAACCAGTTGAGTCAGCTGTGGGATGCCAATCCGAAGCTCAATTGGAAGAGGGTGCAGCTGGTGTGGCAGATTCCTTGCCCACCACCTTAGTCGCCTCTATTTTAAGAGAGGTATTGGATTCCATTCCCTCCATCTCAGTCTCTTCTAAGGCAGGTGGACCTGATGAAGAAGTTATGGCAGCAGGCCATACTGAAGTTCAGTCTGAATCAGTGGCAGAAGGCCACTTGGAGAAGTTGTCATGGAAGAAGCTCCTGCTCAGGGGGAGCAAGAAAGTATTGAAGTCCCTGCTCCCATTCAGGGGGAGCAAGCTGAGATTGAAAAGCCAGAGAATGAAGCTTTTCTGAGAAAGCTGCACCTACTCAGGAAATTCCAGCTCCAGCCATGGTTGATGTTAGTGAAGGCCCAAGTACAACTATAAATCTTGAGGAGCCTGTCACTCATCAAGGTAAGCAGAAGAGAATTGTTCACAGAAGGTCAAGGAAGGGCCCTAGAAAAGTGAACTTGAAGCCTGTTATGGCTATGTTAAGGCCCAAGGAGTGATCTTGGCATCAGTCCAGTCTAGCATACAAGGCATTGTTTCTAATCAAGCTTCAACTTCCTCAGACGTATCTTCAATAAGAAATGCAATGAGGTATTTCAATAAAGAGATGTCTGATATGAAGAATTTGCTGGCTAATCTTTCAAGGTCTAGTGGTGTCCCTCCTGCACCCACTCAGAGCAGTCCAGCTGAAGTTCCTAGGCCACAGGGCCTCCAGCAGAAGTCTCTCGGCCATCAGGGTCATCAGTCGTGAGGTTACCCGGACCAGTGGCAGCCTCAGGGTCTTCAGGACCCTCTCCAGCAGTCAGAGAGAGTCAGGCCAAAGGGAAAGAGCCAGTGTCAGTCTCCAAAGCCCCTGATACTTCATCTCTTCTACTGCACCTCCTGCTCCCACCAAAATAAAACATCCCATGCCTCGCACCCAACCTTCCTCATCCTCTACTTCATCTCAACCCTCCTTCTCTCCTACTCCAGCTCACATCTCAGCTCCATCCTCATTAACTCCTAAACCTTCCCTATTAAAATTCAAACATCTCCTCTTCAACCAACCTCTTCCTTAATCCTAAACATTTTTTCTATCCTCCTACTCCTCCTAATTCTGTTATCTTTCCTCCAGATAAACCTCTGCCTCTTGGTGTCTTTGACACCAATGTTCCAGACAATTTTGAAAGGAACACCCTCCTCACCATTCTTTCCACAGCCTCTCACATTCACAGGACTGACCCTCCCAGTCCTGCCTTGAAAAAGAGAAAAACCTCCTCATCTCTAAGCACTCCTTCTGTTCCTCTATACCCTCCTTTATGGTACTCTCTTACCCTTGATCCTAAGAGAAGACCTATCTACAAAGAATACCTCCAGAAATGCATTCTTTCTACCATTTATGGTATTCCTTTTCTCAACCTATCCGAACACCTGGACATTGTTCTTCCTTTTACTCAGATATCTCAAGCTTTCAAATCCAAAATCCTTGAGGGCACTGAGTTCAAGACTGAAGATCAGTGGGCAGCTATCAAAGGAAATAAGGCTCAGTATGCAAAATACCTGACTGCAAGGGCCGAATCCCTCACTCACAGAGCTCACCCACTCACCTTCTCTGAGTGGTTTATCATCCAGCACAAAAACTCTTGGGGATCCTTCATTTTGAAGGAAATTCGCATTGCCAGAGCCTTTCAGCTGTACAGTGACTTCTGTTACTTGAACAAAATTCCAGAAGTTCAGTTTTGCCAGTTCCATTCGCAGATTACTGTGCTGAAATCAGAAACCCCTCTCAACCTTCCTCTTAAAGTAGACTTTGTCTCTTTCAAGGTTGATTTTCCAGTTCTTCTGCCGAAGCTGCACTCTTTAGTGTTTGATTCAGAGCTGGGTCTCATGCTCTAGATATTTGCAAGACAGATGGGCAGGATGTCAGCCAAGCAGGGCAGATCTCCTTCCTTTTTGCGGTTCATCTTCAGAGAATACCACTCTGGCCGCATGTCTTCTCAGATTTTAGCTCCACTCATTCTGAGTGTGAAAGACTCACTCATCAGAATGGGAGCGTTCTATCAGGCCTCTTATCAGCAATTGGAAGCTATCAATCAAGATCTAATTAGTCAGAGGAAGCCTGCTCTTTCTGCAGAAGCTTTTATGGATCTAAACTCCATCGCACCCATACCAGAGATCTATGCTGTATGGGCATCTAGATATTCTGCTTTCTATGCCTTAAAGCAGGATTGTAAATCAAAAGATCCACTATCCCATTTCCTTGGACAGATTTCTCCATAGGGCCAGTTTTGGTAAGAGTACTTACTACAGATTCTTTTTGGACAACACTCAGTATGGCGAATTCTTAGAGCAGCAAAGGCAACTCTACATCAGAGGAACATCCCTTCCATGGGACCCTCCTTCTCAGTTGCCTCTGGCGTTTTTCTGCAAATTTTTGAGGACCTTGAGATCAAGGCATGGGCTGTTATCTCACAGCATGCCTCCTTATTATCTCCTCTGTATTATCTTTCTCCTTCTTCTAATATAAATCTTTCTCTCTTCTTTGTCTCACAGCTTATCTTTTTGCTTAATGACAAAATGGGGGAGACAACTACGTAAATCTGAAAAACATATTTCATTTTTTGTATGATGTTTAGTATATTTTGTCATCATCAAAAGGGGGAGATTGATGACCAAACTGTCCCCATAATAAATATTTCCATTTATTTATATATTAATTTTGATGATTAACAAAATAACACTAATGGATTTCTTGAGCCTTAAGAACAGGAAATAAAAGAAAAATGAAAGTTCAAGACAATCTGGTAAGTCTCATCACTTCTATCCAAGTCTTTGTATCGACTTCTTTGATAAGCAGAACGATTTCCTCTTTGACCGGAAAACTCAAAACAAATCGATATCGTAACGATTTCTTTAGAACTCGCAACGACTCTCTAGCCGTAACGATTTCTTTAGACCTCGTAACGATTTCTTTAGAACTCGCAACGACTCTCTAGCCGTAACGATTTCTTTAGACCTCGTAACGATTTCTTTAGAACTCGCAACGACTCTCTAGCCGTAACGATTTCTTTAGACCTCGTAACGATTTCTTTAGAACTCGCAACGACTCTCTAGCCGTAACGATTTCTTTAGACCTCGTACGATTTCTTTAGAACTCGCAACGACTCTCTAGCCGTAACGATTTCTTTAGACCTCGTAACGTTTTCTTTAGAATTCGCAACGACTCTATAGCATAACGATTTCTTTAGACCTCGTAACGTTTTCTTTAGAATTCGCAACGACTCTATAGTCATAACGATTTCTTTAGACTTCATAACGATTTCTTTAGAGTTCATAACGATTTCTTCACTGATCATAACGCCTTGCTTTGTATAACGATTTCGTAAACGATTTCCTTACAACTTGACAGTCATAACGATTTCGTGTAACGATTTCCTTACAACTCGATAGTCATAACGATTTCTTGTAACGATTTCTTCAGAACTCACAACGACCTGCTTGTTGTAACGACTTCATAAGTTATCACATCGATTTCCTTACAGTTCATAACAACTTGCTATAATTCATAACGATTTCATAAGTCAGCAAGATTCTTTTTATCGAATTTCTTGATGCATCAGTATAATGCCTGTTAATAGCGTTGAAAAGTCAAAGTCATATCTTGTCCGTTGACTGCTATGCATTAATGCTCTCTGATCGTATCTCCCATGCATGCAGACAATATCTTCCATTTCTATGCTACTCTGTCTACGTACTTTTTTAGACAGAAAGGAGCCTTGCTATATACTGCAATATTTGTTCCATCTCAACTAACAATAGACAGCAGTCTTAGCTGTCTTCTATTTATTGATGATATGCCTACAGATATCTGACAAGACTCATCTGGACAACGTTGGACACATTCTTCTATGACATCTTCTTGGCGTGTACACAAGGATAAAAGACTGTCGTTCAGAAGCTTCCTTTGTGACCAGTCTAACGTACAAAGGATAAGAGACAACGGACACTTCAACAACGTTCGAATTTGAATCAGCAGTTTAAATAGAAGACTCAAGACGGAAACAGAGATAGTTTAAACAATGTTGATTTCTGAAGTAGAAAGAAATCCATCTCTTAGAGTCCTCAGAAGATTGAAACAAGAGCGAAGCTTCCACTCCAACCTTGTTCTCAGCTCTTAGCTCTCTGTGATCAAAAATAGTTTTTTTTGTGAGAGCTTGTGTAGTCCTTGGAGAGAAAAACTTGTAAAATCTCTTTCTCTCTCGGGGGCTTAAGAGCTTCAGTGTGTAGCTGGTCAAGCTAGAGTTTGAAGCCTGTTTCCACACTCTTTTCTTATTAGATTGTGTTCCCTTCTGGACGAAGGAAGACCTGGTGGTATCCAGGGTGGTTGTTGTTCCCTTCAGGCTGAAGGAAGACCAGTTGAGGCTGGGTGTAAGGATCCTTAAGGGGGATTGTACCCTTGGTAGTAAAATCCTGAGGTATTGCTCAGGGACTGGACGTAGGTCTCCTGTGGAGAGGAGTTCCGAACCAGGATAAAAATCCTTGTGTCTTGTGGATGTGTTTTGTGTGATTGTTATCTTGTTTGCTCTAACTCTAACCTTGTTATTAAGTTGTGTAATCCTTTCAGTAAACAGGTTTTAATCAGAGATCGAAGTTTTAATAACCCATTCACCCCCCCCTCTGGGCTAGCTAGCTGGGCAACACTAAACATGTACGCCGAAGCAAGGAGTGAGTCTAAAAGACTCAACAAGTAACTCCATACGCATCATTCATGCATACATCATAGTAGGTTTACTATTTCAATTGCAAGGCAATCATACAGCATGCTGAACACAATAAGAGACAACCTATCATGGTATTTCTACAAGGTCAAAACACATGGTACATGGTTTAAGATGTTTCACATAACACTTCCTATCACATGCTTTCTACTCATTTAATCACATGAAAACTACACTTCCAGTTTGACTATAACATGATGGCAATTTAACATGGAATTAGATATATCATAGCTGAATTATCGTCTCATACTCTAACACTTCACTTCACATGGTCACACATTCCCATATTTCACATGGTTTCTTTTTCAACATTTCACATGTACACATGTTCACATTCTAACATAATAGTTCACATGATTTCACATTTCACATTTTATTTGCCGTGACACATAGTCCAAACCACCACTAGAAGGACACATCACATACACATATCACATAGCACATCACCTAGGCAATACAGTGATGACTCTTGGCTGCGCAGACCGGGAGAACACGTCTCCACCCTAACCAGTGGTACTTGTCCACCTCCAGGATTTCATCCTAATGCCCTTAGGATCTCTAACACATTGAACCTTCTCATGGGGACCTTTCCATGATACAATTCCACAGCCCTCTATGGAAGCAGTGTCACACACGGCACATTTTACACATTACACATTCCGATTAACACACGTTTTACATATGATATTCACACTTTCTTGTTTATGCACATGGTTCTGTTCTTCCCTAGCATGATGCCACTAATAACAGAAATCAAGCATTTAGTAGCCCTCACGGATTAATTGGAACGCACATCATTTAACCTTAATCATGGTACATGTATTTATAACTCATTTTCACATGGAAATCTCATAGTGTAGGCTACTGTCATCAAATTTTCCTGAAAATTTAACCACATACTGTTTTCGGGTATAGGAACACACATACAAATTTTCACATTTTTCTGAATTCACATGCATTTATAGAAATTAAAACATTCAGTTTCATGCCATTCATAAACTAAGTTAACATAGAACATGACATGGATTTCAGATTTGATCATGCACAGTCATGAACCACACATACATATTGGCACAAGAAATTTTTTCAATTTTATTTCCCAACACACGATTTACTAAAATTTTCACAAGGTCTACACATGCTTTCTATTTCTCATTGTAGGAATTATAAAATTCACATGAATATGAGAAAATTCCCAAATTTCAGGGCATGGACTGATACCTACAAACATGGTTCATAAAATTCTACAGCATTTAATTCCTCAAATCATGGGAACAAAATTTAACATGCATAACCTCTTTCCTACACATGCTTTTCAATAATTCTAATAAATTATGCCATCTACAGAAAAATACAAGAAATTTCACACACATCACATTATCTATTTTACATAACATATAAATTACATTATATCCTCATGCGTAGAAATCCGGAAATTAAAGATATAGGGCAGAACAGTTCACTGTTCTGTCAAGAAGAACTCAACGGCATACTATGGACGTTTACAAGAGTTGGCGGCAACATCGTTGGCTGCTGACTCAAGATCTCAACGGCAATAGATCTTGCCGTCAAGTTCGGACCTGTGTAAAAACACAGTCCGAGCTCTAAAGAATGGTGAATGTAGGGGATCCAGGACACGAGTAAAATCCTAAAAATGATAGAAACCTCCTAGACACATACATGGACAAGGTGCAAGGGTTACTTGCCTTTGGAAAAACTCCTAAAGGGATCAAATTGGTTGGAGAAGCTCTCCTTGGGCAGTCCCAAGAAGCCTCCAAGATGTCTCCACTCCGGCCTCTGTGATGCTCCCCTCAGCAATCCAGGGTCGGGCTGTGTAGCTGGATGAGTTGTCTCCCTCCTTGTCGAAGTAGATCTCCAGATGAAGCCTTGGATCGCCGGATCAAGCCTCCAAACTCCAAGTTTTCTCACAGCTCACTAGGGTTTTTTCTTATCTCTTTGCAAAAAGCCAAGAGAGCTCTTTGGGGGTGTCACAAGGGC
>JACBKR010004556.1:0-23148 GCA_014218235.1 Colocasia esculenta | reverse complement strand
TCTCCTCCACCACCCCATCCCTTCTATCATCCATCTCAACTTCCTGCACAAATACTATCAATTACGAACAAACCGATCATTGCGAAACCAGAGTCAGCTACCAGCAGTTTACAAATGTAGAAATATGGCTATATAATTTCCCCGTTCCTTCATATTTACACGGACCTTGCTCTGATACCAACTGTGACGGAACGCCTCGTTCAAGCCCGTTAACCACTAACGAACTTGATCTGAGTCCGCCTCCCGCGAACGGGCCGAAGCCTTGCAAGGGATATCATACACACGTCCGTGAAAACACAAAGAACACACCAATATGCATATATATTTTTTACAAGTTTACATAGCTATTTCACAAGAGTGAAAAGAAGTACAAGAGCCTAGGATATACCCCGAGGTACAACAGAAAGAAAACTAACTAACTACACTACTGGAGGTGCTGGTCCAACACCGCTGCTACGCGACTTCGAACTAGACGACGGTAATGAAACATCCTCCTCGCCCTCACCTGTGGGGGTAGGGGTGAGCCTCTCTAGTCACTAGCTTAGTAGGGAACTCCCCCACCACCTAGCAAACCAAAACATAGGTACGGAAGCAGTAAACTGTGCTAGCAATTTATAGAACAACTAAGCAGGATATTAAAGCTATAAATGTACTCACCGTTTGCCGACTACGTAAAGCAACTGTAAAAATAAATGGCAAAGCCAACAAGTGTACGAGCTACAGTAGAGACCGCCACACACGAGCCACGTGAACTGGTTCGCGACACCAGTGACTGACTCGGACAAACTAACACAGGTCTACCTCTCATCTCGCAGCCACGGACGAAAGGTCCGCTGCCCTCCATATGGAAAAGTCAAACAACTGTGGAGAACAACTAAACACCACTCCTGCGGACACACAACCGCAGGCCCATGCCTGGCACCTCTAGTCTCTAGCCGGAGCGCCCTAGAGTGAGGCACTGGAAAAGGACTATTCGGGGACCAATGTTGACACCGGTGTCCGTACCCCCAAACTAAGAGCGCGCTACAAGCGACTAAAAAAACTCAAGAGTCACTGTCCCACTGTCATATTTCCCTCAGCCGGACATACAACTCAAACAAAGGAGTGAAGGTGTCCAGGACAGACACACAAACCTCGACGGTACAACACAAGTACCGGACAAAGCCCCGAGCTAATAGCCTGGCTAACAGAGAACTTGGGCACCCAACTAGAGAGGTAACCACGGTAGGGGTCGTACTACTTTCCACGCACACAGAACCACGTGCACGTCACACACAAACCACGTTAACGTCACGTAAACCTCAAGTAACAACTGTCTATACACGTGAACACACAATGCTTGCGTGAACACCACTCACTACGCAAAGAACCTGCTAGCTACACGACCGAAGTGCTAGCTTCAAGAACCATGCCTCTCAGCGTGCCACAAGTGCCAATGCACTGCTCGTTATCGGTAAACACATCACATAACGATATTCGATAACCCAACCGCATGAGCCATGCATGCATAGACCTCTCGGCTAAGTCGCGACAGGGTCTTGTGTCGCCTTCAGATAGCGACAGCCAGATAGGTCGCCTTTAACACATTAACATGACATACAAACAAGTCACGTTCACAACCTGAACGCGACGGGTCGGCCCATCGCCCCTGATCACGACAGGGGGTTCTGTCGCCTTAGCAGACGGAAACCCTAATCTGGGATCCCCTCCATGGATTGCCAACCACACCATGAAAACCACCTTTAATTAGTGTTTTTCATGCTTTAATGGGTTCCTAGGCATGATATATATTGTATAGAAAGCATTAAATTGATCAACCCTACATCCCACGGGATTCTCACCCCAGAAACGGAAGGAGTTACCCTACCTCGCAAAGAACACGCTATACGACGCTCCCCCGGCGTTTCACTCGCTCCACGTGAGCTTCCCACAGCACGATCACGCCGAAATCACGAATTCCCACAAGAATCGCCACAGCTCCCCTTCCCCTGGCCGAGCAGAACTCGCTGCAGTTCTGTCCGACTGGGGTTTCTTAAAAACACCTAGTTGTTGGGAACGCGACGTATCGTCGCGTCACGACCTGATCGCGAGAGACCTAGGCATCGCCTTCCTACCTGCGCTCTACGTGCTACACGTGGTGCACATGTAGACGATCAATGCCCCACGGCAGTCACCAGAATGCGACGGCCACCTCTGTCACATTCAGAACGCGACATTCCTCCCTGTCGCAATGACAGGCTGAGGACACTGGGGTGCTGCAGTCCCAGATTATCGACCCAATAAGCCCTGAAACACGCACACGTACCACACAAAAACCACATTAGCCTCACGATAGCCATCACAACCACTAAACACAGGATCCACGAGGATCCTAAAAACACTTGACGTTACACGTTAGACACCCACGATGCGACACTAACGCATCGCCCAGCCGGACATGTTAGTGGCCAGCCATCCAAGACATCAGAAGGAAAGTTGGGAAGTCAGGTCTTACATTCTACCTCCCTTAAAACAATTTTGTCCTCGAAATTTAGGGCACGCCCACAAACATCCCGAGGCACGAAATGAAGCAAAGGGAGCAAACGTAAGACCAGTGCGAATAAGCCACTAAGTCTCAACACGACCTCCTCGTGGCAACAATCGCACAACCAAACATGCATGGAGCACATGAAGCGCAGGTGCAAAAAGCCACTAAGTCTCACCACAACCTCCTCGTGGCATCAACCGCACCGCCAAACACGCACGGAGCACACAAAGCCAGAAAACCAATGGGTCCCACAATGGGCTCCAACACATGGGGAGCACACAACCGAAACCCAACGGCTCACAACACGCTCCAAACGCACCAGAGCATAAAATCGAAAACCAATGGCTCACTCCAGCCACACGTGGGGTGCCCAAATGGAACGACAACCCCACAGGTGCCGAGTAATGCTAAAACTGACTTGAACAGCAGAAAACACCAGCCGAGAACCGCACAGCTGCAGCCACCAACAGACCCCGTTGTTGGGACTAACCAATCAGTGACCCACTCTATCGCCAGAAAAACCCAACAGAGTACACAGTTGCCGACAGCAACACGAGAATCGCCGGTCAGCAACTCACTCTATCGCCAGAAAAACCTGACAGTACACATTGCTAACAACCAAGGAAAAATGACTGAGAGTCAAGCACAACACTCAGGGGAACAGCCTCACACTACTAGCAGCCGCTAGCATCAGTCACCAGCCCAACAGAGAACCCACGCGAGAGACAAGGACCAGAGCGAGAACACACTCGCAGAGAATCCTCAACGCATGAAATAATGTCCACTGCCACTGCTAGGTCTCACCCAGACCTTCCTCGTGGTCCAACAGGGACAGCAAATGCATGCGGAGAACCTCAACACGTGAAAACGGCATCCACTGTCACCACTAGGTCTCACCCAGACCTTCCTAGTGGTCCGACAAGGACACCAAACACATGCAGCCACAAAACTGGAGTTACATGCTTCATCACGTGGCACACCGCAACGGAAACACGGAAGACGTCTGAGGTTAACCCAAAAAATGAGAATCTCACAACGTCGGCAAACCACATGGTCAAGTACTAGCAGCCAATAAGCCTGTACGCCCCTCGTTATACCGGTACTATTATACCAATCCACGTCGGTACAAAGGGTGCCGTCACAATGGGACATTTACCCAACACTAAACAATAGGCTGAAACGTACATGAATAACAGGGAAAGTACAACGGAAATAAAATGTAACTCTTATTTCATCATCTTTCACATATTCCACAATCTATATAGCAAGTAAAGAAATAACAATGTCCACATTATTACATGTCCAAATGAAATACATTGTCCATAATCATTGATTACATACTATGGAAAAGGAAGTAAAAGTATAGCAATCTCCACAGGTAGACCTATTCCTCGCGCTCAGAGTCGCTCCTCACTATGTTCTCCTCAAAAATGGGGACACTGTCTCACCTATACGCCAAGCAAATATGAGTCTTCTAAAAAGACCCAGCAGGCAATCCAAAGATAGCACCCTTACACATATCACATAACATGCTATCTTTTAAACAGTAAGGAAATACATGGTACATGTTTCATTTCAATTTAACAATTAAACATGAACAACCTACACATGCTTTCTACACAAAACATGTAACATGATTCATGGTTCAAACTCTATTCATATCATTGCACAATTCTACAAATTTAGATCATGGAAATATGTACAAGGTAAATAACAAACCTAGTATGAGATCTAATCATTTTCACATGCATTCATAACACTTATTCACAAATTAGCTTGCTATTTTAATATAATTTACACATTCACATGGTATCACATCTCTTCACATGTTAACACATTCACATTACACTATCACATGCTCACATTTCACATTTGCATAATCACATATTCACATATCACTTATTCACACTTTTTACACTTAATTGCCGTGACACAGTCCGAAACACCATAAAGAAGAACACACATCACATACACATACCCGTCACCTAGGCAACATAGTGATGAATCTTGGTTAACTGTGCAAAACTGGGAGAAGCCCTATCCACCCTAACCAGTGGTACTTGTCCACCTCTAGGATTTCATCCTAATGCCCATAGGATATCACAACATATGAGCCTTCCCATAGGGACTTTACTACAGTACGGCTCCACAGCCTTCTATGGTAGCAGTGTCAATCTCGGCACAATTTCACATTAACACATTGCTCTCACTTATCCACATGATTTACGTTATTTACATGCACTTATAATCCATTCACATATGCATTAAACACATACACATGCTTCAGTTTATAGAACTCAATGTTACTAATTCACAGTGATAAATAACCATAAATAAGTCCTAACATGCTGCTAAACATTGAAATTCACATGATTTAATTCACATGTACTTAATCATGGTTTTATCACCTCGTTCAAAGCAAACAGTATTCACGGGTGTTAGAACAATGTCAAAATTTTAATCACAGACCTCTTACAGATAATATGTCGCATGTGTAATTTTTCATATTTTTTGGGACTGAAAAACTAATTTTTTTTACAATTAAAACCGATTTCATGCAGATTTATCAAGAAATTCATTAAGCATGGTTCACAGCAACACAGTCGGTTCTAACAGTTCTATCAGAAGGCTTATGATAGTGTGGAATGGGACTTCTTATTTGCGGTCCTTAAGAAGTATGGCTTCGCCTCCAGATTTGTTTCTTACATTGGAATGTAATCTCTACTGTTGGTTCTCGGTGTTGGTAAATGGTTTTGCATGCTGGTATTTTAAATCTACTAGAGGCCTTCGACAAGGGGATCCCATTGCTCTTGCTTGCTGTTTCATTATTATGGAAGAAGCGCTCAGTCGGGGTTTAAAGAACATGGTTTCCAACGGTCGTCTCATTCCTTATGCTAGCCCAGGGCTGTCCGCCCCTTCTCACCTTCTTTATGCCGATGACACCCTCATTTTCCTCAATGGTAGCATGCCTAATGTGAAGCGGCTTATCACTTTCTGAATAGGTATGCTCAGTCCTCAGGTCAGATTATTAATGCAAGCAAAAGTTCCTTTATGGTTTCTCCGTAAAGCCTCCATGATATTGATTCAAAAAATCAAGGATGCTACAGGTTTACATGAGACAAATGGTGCTCTTCATTACCTTGGGGTTCCGTTGAAATATGGGAGGTCCTCATTTCGGATTATAAGTTTCTCATTGATAAATTAATGCCAGCTTGGTAGCTAGAAAGCAAAGCTGATTTTTCAAGCTGGTCGCATCACTTTAATCAACTCTGTGCTTGCCTTTATACCTGTTACCTGGCGGCTGCTTCCTGTCACCCTAAAGCTATTCTTTCCTACATGACAAGTGTTCTGCTGCTTTTTTCTGAAACAGTATTGACGGTTCTCGTCGGCGCCACTGGGTCGCATGGAACAAAATACAATGTCCTAAGGTGGAGGGAGGCTTAGGGGTTCGCAATATTCACCATGTTCAATTAGCTCTGGCTGTGAAGCAAATATGGAATATTCGCTATGGAAACTCCTTATGGTCTGGGTATGCTAGAAGGCACTTTCAAGTTAACAATTGTTCTCATATTCCTAGTATGCCTAAACGCATATGCATTGCTACCAACTCCTTAATTCAAAGTAATACTAGATGGATTCATGGTAAGGGTGATAGGATCGATGTTTTAAAAGATATTTGGATTGGTGATCAGCCTTTATCTAATACCCTCCAGGGATTTGTGGGACTTGGGTTTTCGTTGCAGGAAGTGGTTTCTGATGCATCCCATCCTTTGAGGACATTTCTCCCTGCTGGTGTCTTTAGCGATTTGCACCTGTCTTGTGAGGAGGACAAGTGCATTTGGACTGCCACATCAAATGGTGATTTCTTTACTAAATCCACGTATAATCTTCTCAAACATACTGGTATTCGCCGCCCTTCAATTATGAAAATTTGGCACCATTCTTCCACCCTCGGGCCTCCTTATTTTGTTGGAAGATTCTTCATAGAGCGGGTGTTTGTTGATGGTAGAATTACTGAAAATGGAGTACCTATGGTATCTAGATGCAGTTGTTGTACCTCCCATAGTTTGAGGATCTTAACCATGTTTTTATATACAACATGTTTCTGTTAAAATGTGGAAGTGGTTCCTTCCTTTAATCAGTAACAAGTTCATCTTCACATGCACATAACGGCAAGGATTTGGAACTTCATTCATAAAATGGATGTTAACTCTCCCTTTGGTTTCATATCCATATATTTTTGATTCTTATGCTTGGGAACTATGGAAATGTAGATGTTCGGCTAGATATGAAACAAAAAAATTTTGGTTCATGATATTATCAGGAACATCAAGCTTCCACTCCGGTTCTCTCTTACCAAGACCACTTTCAGCATCTCTCCTACGCAGGCTGAGGAACATATTTTACATAGTTATGGTTTTCATGCTAATACCAATCACAAGCAGGTAAAGCTTGTTCGTTGGATACCTCCCATAGTGGATTTCTGTTTAATGTTGATGGGACGTCCAAAGGTAATCCTGGATATGTGGAGGAGGAGGGGTGTATCTGGGATAAACATGGCAAGTTCTGGTGGCTTTTGCTCATTTTATGGGGACGGTAACAGTATTATTGCAGAACTCGTGCTCTCTATGATGGTCTTTTCGTCTGGCTCATTACCTGGGATCCGCCTATCTGTTTATATATTCTGACTCTTTAACTCTGGTTAAGTCGCTCCAGCAGGGTCTTGCACTTCTTGGCAGATATACAGATGGTGGAGAGTTGTGAGGAACTTGCTGCAGATGACTTCAATATCATCTCTCATGTTTTCCGGAAGGCCAATCAGGTGGCGGATCAGCTTGCAAAACATGCTTGCGCTCCTCAATGCGCAATGAGGTTTTTTGGGTATACATTGTCTTCCTCATTCTTGTAAGGGCCTTTACTTATTAACAGATCTGGTCTTTTGAATGTTAGACTGGCTATGGGGATGCCCCACCTTATGTATCTTGCTCTTCATATATATTATTTCAGCCCAGATTACTCGCTGGTGGAGTGGGACCATTCTCCCCCTCTGGGGGAGGGTGCACTCTCCTGGTTTGAAGGCTCTGAGGACCGGTTTCATTAAAAAAAAAATAGTTCTAAAACCTGAAAAAAGTAATCATAACATCATGGAAAATTTATGAAACCCTAGCGTGCAACAAATCTATTTATTTAGAATTAAACAGAGGCAAATCATACTCATTTCATTCATTCAGAATTTCTATTAATTATAGTCATGCTCAGAAAAATTACAGGTCTCATAATATGACCTACAGCCTATACCTGACCAATCACAAATTTTATAGCATGCCATATAACCATAAGTCTAAAGACCATAGCATAAAGATCAAAACAACTATTCTGAAAACCCAGAAGAACTTGGTGGCAAGGGGGTTGCTACCCAACCGGGTTACCGGCACAGGATGTTACCGCTAACACAAGAACTTGGCAGCACCCATGGCTGCCAACCTCCTGTCTGCAGAAGTGCAGACCAAACTCAACTATAAATGAGAATTGGGGGTTTCAGGACTCGAATTAAATTCCGTAAGAATCCTGAGACCTAGGAGACATGTGTAGGGATGTTATCCCTAGATTACTTGCCTGTGAAAAATTCTCTAAATGGATTAATTAGGTCAAAGATGCTCTCCTCGGCCAAGCCAAAAAGATGCACAATCCCCTCCCGAATCTGGTCTTTGTGTTGATGTAGTTGATCCTCTGGAGTCGGGGAATCTTCCTCAATGCAAGGTGCACCTCCCAGTCGATGAGATTGCTAGAAGAAGCACAAAATCGTCAGATCAAACTCGCCAAGTTCAGGTTTTCTCACTAAAACCCTAGGTTTTCCCCAAAGCCAAAAGACCTAACTTGGCCGAATATGGGTGTTTTTATAGAGCTTAAGGGTCGGGGTACGCATTAGGTTAAGTTTCCTACGTTAGAGCTAGGTTTCCTAATCCGGAACCACAAGAAACACAACCGTTTCTAGATTTGAAATCACAACAAAACATGGAAATAAACGGCCACTTTGCTGCCGTTTACAGGAAAATCAGCGTCCATCGATCTGACGTCGACATTGAGTCAACATTGACACAATACAGTTGTCGTCAACCTGCCCTCAACGTCAAGGGATATTGACGTTAACTGGCATTTCGGCCAGAACACCTAAATAAATAAACATGCATTCACACATTAAGTACATACATTATATACATATTATTTAACCCAATATGTACATATTACATAAAGATAACATGTACATAATAAACATGTATATACATATGCATATAAGTAAATACTAACTATAGTATACACAAAATCAATAAGCATAATCATAATAAAGTTCGAGTAAAATGAACAAAGTTTGAGGGCCTTACAAAGTCTCACTATCACCAGACGAACTGACAGGAGACTCCGCCATCGGCTTCTAGACTCACCAACACCACGCACAACTGCAGAACCAACGAAGAGTTGGCAGCACACCCACCACAAACACACAGAGCTCAGCACGGGTATCAACATGCCAACCACCAAAAGACGCACAACCACATAGGAACCAAAACAACTGCAGAGGTCGAGGACAACACGTCGACCTCAGGGGGACCCAGACCGAAGCAGGGTACCACAACCGAACACACTTGCTCCCAAAGTGAGAGGGAAAACTCAGACACATGCTACGAACAAAGCGTAGAGTACCACCAATAAGGCTACCTAGACAAGGCAAAGCAGCCACCCCACAGCGGTAATGGTACAACCACAAGGCATAGGCCAGCACAAAGTGTCTCAAAGGCAAAACTCAATGCCTCCAACACCGAGTGAAATTGTGAAACGACACCAAAGCTCACGATCAAGCACACGGCACAACACATGGTGCTATCACAGGCACCTGGAGCCACCCAAGGTACAACACAATGCACCAAGGCTCCAAACGGCACAAAACTGAAACACTCGAGCACGAGCACACGGTGCTACCACAAGCACCAAAACTAAGCAAGGTGCAACACAGGTGCACCAGTGGCCGAAACAACACCACGGGCTAATAGGAAGGACTCTTCACCAGAGACCCGCCAAAAACCACACGTAAAGGACCGCAAGCCTGAAAGGGCACAACAGACCAAGCCGGACTCAGCCCTTAAGGCACAAAAACACGAAGCATCGAAAAATGCTCAAGGTGTAGCACACGCAACTACACCAACAGCCCAAGACGACACAGGGCCCACCGAAGGGGACTCTCCACTAGAGACCCACAACAAAAGTGCACGGAAAGCCGACAACTTCAAGAGCACAACGACTACGTCGGCTCCAAAAACCCACACAAAATACGGAGCACCGACTCTGCCGCATGGGGAGTGAAAACCACACCGACTCCCTAGTGCATAAGAGCAAGAAACACCACCTCCCATCACGACCGATAGAGAGGCCAAACACCAAAACAACGACACGAAAAGCCACACTGAGACAATGCTTGCATGAGCAAGCCAACCAAGAAAACCATGCACTACGGAGCAATGCTCACGCATGCAACCCAACAAGAAAACGGTACTACCTCACACCAAATCAACAGGGACCTAATGTCCCAAATGTTCAGGCAGGTAGGAAGAAACACACAAATGACAAATGGCACGAACAGGTCCACCGACCCACGGTGCCATATGGAAACGACAGCACGAGGGGAGCAACCAACTCAACCGAAAAACAACTCAAGGGAAGATGACTCCACCAGAAGGTCGCAACAATGTGCACCCTGGCAACACAACACCACAGTGGAGCTTCGCTACCCCGAGCAACCAACGGAAAACAGAGGAAGGAGACACGCAACGCAACGAGTCTCTTCCACACGCGAGAGGGAAATCCACAACATAAGACTGACACTTCCACAAGAAGCACAACCAGCCAGACACCCACTGCACTCACCAGACCACCATCAGTGAGAGCACGCCAGGCGCGATAAATGAAGAAAATCACTCAAACCACGGGGACACACAGTCCCACCAGCGCAATCGAGAAACTTGGAAATGAACAACGAGACAAGCTGGCCAATGTAGCAGCCAGAGAACAGCCAAGGGCACTACACCTTGATCGGAAACGCCTAGGTAGACTGTAACATAGACAGTCCAACCAGCAACAACGACAGCTCATATCTACAAAGAGAGAGAGAGCAACGACAACCAAAACACACACGAAGCAACTTTTGGGAGAACCTCCACCAAAAGCGCCAAGAACCGTCTGGGTGAACCTCACCAGAACACACCCAAATGACCAAACAACACGAACCTTCAGAGAGAACATTGCAGCAAGCAGACGCAACGCAAGCCTATCCTGGGAAAACTTCCACCAGAACCACCAAGGCACGGTTCTGGGAAAACCCGCTAGAACGCACCAGCCAAATCAATAGCATACCAAGACAACAATAAATGGTTCTGGGAAACCTCACCAAAACACAGGGCAACCAAGCGATGCACCTCACCCAAAGGGCAACGCAACAGCAGCTAGAAATGAGCACAATACAATTTTGGGGAACCTCACTTCCGCCAGAACCAACAGAGAAGGACTTCGGGAACACCTCACCAAAGCTCACAACCAGTTAGCACCAGGCCGACAACAACCACAGAGAAGTATCGCAGTGCTTAACCAGCGATGCAAAACAGCACACAGAACATCTGCTTAGCTCGAGCAACAATGCCGACTGAGTAGAGCACATCACACAACAGTGCACAGACAAGAGAGACACACACACAACCAAAACAGCACACACCCCAACAACAGGGGGACAGCCAAGAAGGCAAGGACAACTTCGACTGATTCCTAGACAACAACCCTGCAATGGTGAAGGCCACACCACATGCAAGCTCTCTCAGCCATCGCGACACACACGCACCCAAATGCGATGAAGGCACCAGGAGCACTGCGTCTGGACTTGCCTGCAACCATCCTCCACATGGGGAAGACCACTACCGACAAGTCCACCGCCAATCGCGCCACCATGGTACGAACACACTGAGCGACCACGCTCATCACTCACACGACTAGCAACAGCTACAACACTTCTGCAGCACGCATACGAACCTTGCAGAGAAGCCGCACACCTACAAAACAATTGAAAGCACAAGCCTAACACTAGTCAGACGGTGTCAGCATCATACTAGTACCTTTCTTTGGGATAGCTATAGTTATTAACTCAATTACAAATCTCAATAGACCCATGCTCTGATACAAACTGTAATGACCCGACCTCCCGGACCCCCCCCAGGGACCTCAAAGTTCGCATCGCCACCCATGGATCCGAAGACCCAGAAGGGTTAGAAGAAATAGTATAGTGAGATATGTACTGAATTTAAATAACTATAACAACTATACAACGTGTCCCAAGTAAAAGCTTAGGTACAAGAAGAAAGGTGCAGTCCTTAAGGGGATACCACGAGAACTTACAGAGCACAAACTCTCGACTCATTCAGGTACAAGAGCTCACAACACTTGCTCTCACTACTGCTGACAACACATGGCACCACAGCCGCCTCCGCAACCTGTCCGACACCGAGCTCCCGCGATGACGAGCCCCTAGCTAAAGAAAGTAGGGGAGTGAGCCTCGCGAACAAGGCCCGGTAGGGATTACCAGTTCCTCGCCGGCCAAAGCAACAAAAACTCTGAAAATAGGAAACTACACTAGAAAGCTGTAAAGCGAGGAACCACCTATAGCAGGATACTACAAAACAGCAGAATAGAACAATGCAACGTCACGACCGCTAACAAGGTCGTGACACACACACGACTCCTGCAAAAACAAACAGAGTCGGGCACCAAGCGGAAGCAACCCTCGGCGCACCTCCGAGACCACGCAACAACCAGGTGAGAATAACATCTCACCACAAGCACGGCCACATCAGACCTCCACAAGGTCGAGGGCCCACAAGTAGAACCACCGCGGACCCCGGACACACTGTGAGGTCGGGAAGCCACACACGCCGGTGCCACCATGGACTGGCACCCAAGAACTGGACTACGGAACCGAGAGGACACTGAAGCGGAAACCACCAAAAGCACGGGCCAACAAGGCCAACCAACGATGCCTACGGAAACTAGGCACAGCCAGGCTATAACCACCGCAAGCTAGGGCAACGGATAACACTTGGAAACATCGTGAGAAAACACCGTCACAACAACAACAACAACCAAGCCACCGCCACTGGCAGCCAAGATGAGGATGTTGTATTGAGTGTGTTTTCGAATTTCTTAATAATGTTTTCTAATGATATCCAATAAACATCACTCATATTTTAATTTTGATGATGACATATTGTACATATTGAATATATCACATAATGCTCAAATAACATGTTCTTGATATTTAATATTTCATATCTTACTGTTAAGACATGTTTTGATGGTCTACTCTTTATTTGTACAGGTTCACAGAGTTTTTGCAAAATAGGTTGACTCTAGTTCACAGACAGGTCGACTCTACTAGACTGCCCAGCAAGCTCCTCAAGAAAAAGTCACAGACAGGTCAACTCTATTTGTTAACAGTCGACTCTCAAAGTCTGCCCAGTAAATTCCTAAAGAACAAGCTGCCAGTAAGGTCGACTCTAGCCAAGAGTAAGGTCAACACTAGTTTCCATCCAGTGAACCAGTTTCGGAGGAATACACAGGAGGTCAATCTACCTGTTGAATAGGTTGACTCTACCTGTTGATCAGGTCGACACTAGTGTTCTGACCAGTAAGCTTTGGACTGATGTTGGTCAGTAGGTCACTCCCTTCAAGAATGAGGTCAACTCTCTTGTTCTGTGCAAACCCAGAATTGTGCAGAGAATGAATCTGATGGCTGTGATTCCACTCTGAGGTCTTGGTAAAAGATGGTATAATTACTAAATTGCCATTTCATCCAAGTGGCAATATGATGGTGACCTTTTTGACAGGTGGCAGCCCAGGGTGCTTTCTAGGTTACTATGCACATTCCCTTCACGTAAAAGGGACTGCACGGAGGCTATAAAAGCTAGCATCTCTGTTTTGAAGCCAACAAGTGCCCAAGAGAGCAATTCAGAGTCTGTGAGCCTCCAGTCTTCCAGCAATTACATCCAAAGGGATGTGGTGATCAAGGCTAAGTTGTGATGTGCTGAGAAAGGAAGCAGATCGGGCAGAAGAGAAGCAGAAGAAGAAGAAGTTCTGGCAATTCAGATGCCACTGAAGCAAAGCATCGGGAATTGAAGAGGATCTTCATCGAATTCCATTAAGACTCCTCAATTCAACCTTCTATAAAACTTCTTCACCGAGGAACATCCAACCTACATCTATTTTACATATTGCTTGGAGTGTTCATCTCTTTTTCATCTGAGAGGTCTGTGCATGAAGTTCTGTGCAGATTTCTGTATATGATTAAGTCTGTGAATCAGATCATTGCTAGAGGATCTGATCTCTTATGTTTTTATCTAGCCAGTGTGTGAGCTATCGTGCTAGTGTTTGAGCCGTAGTGCTCAGGTTTGTGAGTCGTCGCACTCATTGTGTGTTTGAGCTGTCGTGCTCAGGTTGGAGTTATTGTGCTCCAGTTGTGCTTTGAGTCGTCGAGATCAAAGGTGTGTTGGAGTCGTCGTGCTCCAGTTGTGTGTTGAGCTATCGTGCTCAAGGTGTTTTGGAGTCGTCATGCTCAAGTGTCAGTTGTACTCGGGTTTCAGTAGTGAAGCCTCACTGTGTGAGGGGTGGATGTAGGAATCACTGGTGTGATTTCCGAACCACCTAAAAATCCTTGTTCAATGGTTTGATATGTCTCCTTGTGCTAGATGATTACGTAGGATTTTGCTTTCACTCTCTTTTTCAATTGATTCACACATCATATCCACACATCACATTTACTCATGTCAGATCAGTAAGAGTTTCTATTTGAATGGATATATAATTCTAAGCTATTTTCAAATTGCTTAAGCTTCCACATGAATTGGTGATAGATCTATTCAACCCCCCCCCTTCTAGATATGTTCATACTCTGAGTTCAATCCTACAGAGGACACACCAGCCACTCCCTCTGCTCGCCAGCCTGGCTCCTGCCTATAACCTCCCCGGAAGAGCGAGACAAAGCCACCACATAACACCACAAAAATGCCAGCAACACCGCCGCCTGGGCACAAGCTGCGGCCCCATGCCTAGCACCACTACGGGCTCCGGAACAAACGTAGAGAGAGGCAGTGAGACAAAGGACTGACTGACCTACGCCAGGAAAAACTCCGAACGTCCTCGGCGTCTCAGACCAACCAAGAGAGATCTACAAATGACTCAGCACCATGTCCAAACCTCGTTTTCCCCTCAGCTCCAGAGTCCGCCAACTCGACTGCCAACTTGAGCATGCTCGTAGCCCCGAACACTCGCTCAAAGGCTCCCGAGGATGGGGGTCCTAGGCAATGGAGACAACCACTGAACGGGACAAGCCCTCAGTGCCAAGTATCGAGCGAACAGGTGGGGCAAGCACAACAAGAACCACGCCAAATCGCTAGCTTGTAACCCATGACAAGCCCAGCAAGCACGAGGCATACGCAGAACTCAAGAGGGCCGTCAGCCAACCAAGACACGCATGAACAAGCTAGAACCTCAGAACACCACCAGTAGCACGAAAAACCCGTCGCTCTTCTAATAATCGATTGGCTGTTAGACAATCGATTATTAGATAGACGCGAGCCTTCTAGCACCGCCGCTAGGACACGGCCACGAAGGTGTCACCTTCAGTAACTGAACTTAGTGAGACAACCTGTCGTGTTCTGCACCATAAGGTCCTAAGGGTAATCCAGCCCTGGGGCACACGCTGTCACCCCAACCGGAACCATGGAAACACCTGAGACAACACAGGTACTGTCGCGTCCCCCTAAGCCATCGTGATACCATCGCAATGGGGAAGGGCACCGTGACAGCTACCCTATCGCGATGGGTAGAGCGTCGTGACAGTAACCTATCACGATAGGAAAACACGTCGCGATAGCGATCCATGTCACGACGGGGCAAGGCGTCGCGATAAGGTCGCGACCGACTAGGTAGACGCCTCTTCTGGTGTCGCAATGCACACCACAGTCGCGACACCAGCAGAGAGGTAGACCCACGGGATGATCCATCCTGGGGCCGCCCACAAGCCACAAACACTCCACATGGGGGAGGGGATCATGGAGAAGCAGTAAATACTATCTACAAATCCCGAGGGGCTCCCAATCCACCCGGATCGAGAAGAGCACAAGCAATCCCTACCTTAAATGAAGAAACGAACCCATAAGAGCCCTTCACGTCGGATTGACCACCTCCTCCTCGCTCCACGCAAGCTCCACAACGCCGGGACACGAGCACGACCCTCCTCCTCACCTGAAACTCACTAAGGGGAGAGAGGGAGGCGGAGCACTGCCCGAGGAGGGAAGGGAAGAGGAAGAAGAAAGGGAAGAAGGGTCATTGGCCAGGGCTTAAGCCTTCGGCACCCAAGATGCGATAAGGCGACGCGTCGCATTAAGGACCTTAACACGATGGGTCAACACACCGCGACAAGAACGCATCCCCCAGGGACGCCACAACAACTCGACAGGTCGTACTGACACACCTACCACTCTGACAGGCATCAGACGACCGAAATGACAAACATGTCGCGACCCATTGACCTGGCATGACACGAAGACACGGAGGAGAAGCAATGCGACAAGAACACGACGCATAAGCTCATCGCGACAAGGATGACTATTGTGTCGAACACCCACGACGCAACACTAACGCGTAGCCCAGCCCGGACGCGTTAGTGGCTAGTAATCCAAGACACTGGATGGAAAGCCGAGAAGCCGAGTCTTACAAAGGAAGCATGAATTCTGTGAAAAGGCAGGGCATCAGGTTGAAAATTGTTGGAAGAAATTGGGCAGATGCTTGCGATGTGGAAGTCAACAACATCGAGTCATTGATTGTCCAACAAAGAAGAAACAACCTCCACACCAAGAATGATTACAAGCCCTGGTGGATATAGATCCTATCAATGAAGGTAGACAAGGTACCTTCACTAAACCTTAGTCTAATCTCGTATTTGTTTTCTCAATAGCAAAGTCTTAAGTGGGGGAGATGATGGGAAGAACTTGCAACGAATTGCAAATATGAGATGCACATGCGATATCTAATACCCACGCATTATCATAATTTTCTGACAAATGGAGATCAATCATGATATACTTGAAGCTTCTCCAAGCTTCTGCTTTGCCTTTTCTGCAAGGTATTCCTTTCAGTTCCTCTTCCAATGCCCATCCTTGCCGCAATGGAAGCACTTTCATTTGTCCTTGGTCGAGTCTTCTTGGAAACCTTTGCCTTGCCTTCTTTGTTGCCTTTGCCCTTCTTGAGGGTCATACGTGCTTTCCTCTTCTTGTTGATCTCATCAACATGGAAAAATGGCTTTTTCTTCTTGATGGAACCATCAGCTTCCCTCAACATATTAAGGAGCTTAGGCAGGGTTGCCATTATCTTATTCATATTGAAATTCATAAAGAACTGTGAAAAGGAATCTAGAAGGGATTGAAGTATGAGATCTATGCACAGGTCATCCTCTAGGACAAGTCCTATACCTGTGAGCTTCTTGATCCACTCAATCATCTTTAAGACATGGTTCTGAACTAATGCCCCTTCTGCCATCCTCACCTTGAACAGCCTCTTTGATATCTCATATCTTTGAGTCCATCCCTGCTCCTCCAACAAACTGCGGAGATGCATCATGATGGATTGAGCATTCATCTTTTCATGTTTTCTTTGCAGCTCGGGAGTCATGAGGCTAACATATAACATTGAGCAAGAACTGAGTCCTCCTTATACTTATTATAGTGAGAAACATCTTTCTCACTAGCCCTTTTTCATTGCTCCAACATGATCTCATCGAAGACATACACAATTTTCTCCGCCGTCAAAACAATTCTTAGATTCCGAAGTCAATCAGCGTAGTTAGAACCAGTGAGACGATTGGCATCTAGTATGCCACAGAGTGGGTTTGCAAGCAATGTTTTTCTGAAAAATAAAGATGTAGTAATAATAAACAACATATAAACTTTTACATTCGTAGAAAATTAAGACATGGACTTTTATCTCAATTTTATCCCACTATTTTCTCGTAAGACACATGACACCCTCTAGCATGTGAATCGGAAGTTTCCGGCAAACTCCTAGTGGGGATCAAGATCCAATTGGCATCTTGGCATGACCTCGAGGGACTCGACCAATCATACCAAGCCCAAATGGTAGGCAACTATTGTCAATCACAACTCTTGTGATTCCCATCATAATTTGGCCTCCAAATCACCATGGCTTAGAGGGACTCCACCAATCATGATGTTTGGTTAAGTCATTACCATCATTACTAGATGAGTTTGATTCGGTGATATGCTCCCGAGGGACTCGGCCAAGCATACCTTGTCCTTAAGTCATCGGTGACAACTCCATGTCATAGGCCAGATATCAAATCTCAATATAGGTGAGCCCAGAGTGACTCCACTAACCCATTCTATATCAAGAAAAGATGTCTGCCCTATAATGATGTAAGGCCACGTAAGTCAATCTTATTGCCTCACACTTACTGACTTAATATTAGTAACAGAGGGAGTTTTTTATTTTTTATTTTAGCGGTCTCATAGCTAAATAATACACATCCCACACATATATTTAGCATATATTTATATTGCATGCAAATATGAACCTAGTAGGTGCGGAAATGAATATATATCGTATGTAGAAATAGCCACACTGGATTATCATGGACCAAATTCTAGCGGATCAAACCTGAGCCAAAAGACTTCATCACAAAGCCCTATGTGTTTCCTCAGCGCATCGTATGCACAGTGTTCATCCTTCTCTTCGTTATTAGCTCCGTCAGTAATTCCATTCTTCTGTCGTGCCTCCGAGAGTGATTTCAAATAATTACAAATGACTATAGGCACGCAGTCTCAAAAATGTATATTAATCAATTAAGAAACCTTGATCATATCAAGCGGAATTACATAATTGAGGAAGGTAGAAATATACAACGATTTTAATGAGAAAGAGAAGGGGACTCACAGACCCCAATGAATCACCATCCACACACATAACATCACACATAGGTCCATGATTATCCACCCACAACTTTCACATCACATGCATATATATAAGCTACTAGATATTAATTAACACTTTAACTAATAAAACTATTAGATTAACTCTTAATCTAATACATGGATTAACTCTTAATCGATCTGAATTGATCAAATATCAAAATCCAAACATCATTGCCTAACCATGGCTCTGATTCCACTGCTGGAAATCGACTTGGGGCATCACATGCGCAGTGGAAGCAAAACAAAAATGATTTCCATCCAAGTACTTAATCAGGGTATGATGTACGGTGCATATAACATACATACAAATAAGGTGTGAGACCATCTCACCTAGGGGAGATCGTATATCCCTTGAAGCAAAGAACTAGTCCGTGGTTTGAAGGAGCTCTCGTGAGACTCCCACTAGCGGTATCCACACAATGGATGATCAGCGATGATGATGACTCCTCCTTCTCCGGTGGTGCCATTCCTCCACGTCGTGTAATGCCACGCAGTGGCCAACAGCAGCAAGTAGCAAAAACAACAAGAGGGGCCGACCCTCCTAGTTCTCCTCTTGCCTAGGGAGAGCACTGGAGGGAGAGATGGGAAGGAGGATGAAGATGGTGGCTTCTCCTATCAAGATCTAGCCTATGATCTTAAGGAGAACCCCATCTATTTATAAAGAGCCTATGGGACACCTTAGTAGGGACACCTCATCCTCTCATGATGACAAGGGACACCTCATCCTGTCATGATGAAAAGGGACACCTCATCAACTTATCATGATAAGGGACACCTCACAAGGAGACCTCGTCAAGTTATCATGACAAGGGACACCTCTCAGGGACACCTCTTCAAGTAATCAAGACAAGGGACACCTCATTGGACAAGTGTCACACACTTGTCAATACGCAATGATTATAATCATTACAAGGGGTTGAGGTGGCATAATGAGGTGGCTAATCCATAAATTCCCCTTTTTAATGGATCCTGGTCTAGGCTTATTGGGTCTGACCCAATAGATGCATAACGGGTTAAATAAGGTTTATTGGATAACTTTTATCCAATCTTCTATTCATTGCGTTATCAACCTTATGTGTGTAACCCTCTAGACCCAATAAAACGCTGGCCATGAGTTGCACCCGTCAGAACTCCTTCTGACTTAGTGAATTATTATCTCTATGATAATTCACTCAACTCATCGATTATGAACATACTAGGCCACTATGCTATAATCCCCAGACAATACGAGTGATCAAATCCATTGGACCTGTCTGCCCACAATTGCCATATACCTATAGTCCCTCATCCTTCTATTACCCCAGAGACCGTATATTAGGCATGGTGTTGTCAGGCCTATACGGAATCTGTTAAAGTCAAACTCTTATTAGATTCTCCCGGAGAACTCCTCTCTAAATCCGATTGACCTTAGTCAGGGATTTTCTTGAGTAAGGCAATATGGGATATTCCCCTCATGATACTGAGAGTGGATGATCCTCTATTGACACACAATTGCCTTCGTAAGGTTGGCTACCATTTCCAATGACTGGCTATTCTAGACCTAGAACATTCAGAGCTATAAATCCAGTATTAAAGAATGGATTACTCAAACAAGACATCTTTGGTGTCTCAAATCTAAGGACCAGTTACACAACTGAGATTGCGGAATTGTTGTCTGACAATCAAGTATCATTAACCATACAACATTCTGAGAACGATCATTCAGTGAACTCATTCTCCAATGAGCACCTGCACCATATCCCTTGTGTCTCTACACAAGCAACTATGAGACCAGTTGCCTCCATCACATGGACGGGTATATGGCACACCAGTCTGTTCGGTCATCTCAATATCCTTCTTGAGTAACCTATGACTAGGATAATTAAGATCTATGTTTTAAGAGTATTGGCCTCATTATCATGATCTCATCATGATCCAATTCTCATTACACAGACCCATGGACATCACAGTATACATACGCATGGAATATACAGTGAGAAAATACCATTATAATATTACCCAAAGAGATTGTCTAGAATTACAGGTGTCATCACTCACGTGAATTGGCTTGCAGGGCACCTATACTAGCACATCTATAGTGGATAAATTGAGTGAATTATTATGGAGATAATAATTCATTCAGTCAGATGGGTTCTAACAGGTGCAACTCACGGTCAACTCGGTATTGGGCCTAGAGGGTCACACACAAAGGTGGTTGACATGATGATGATAGATGATTGGATAAGAGTTATCCAATAGGCTCTTTTCTGAACAAGGACAAAGATAATGACAGTCAGTCGCCAGGATGGTCCTAGTGATAGGATCGACTGTCCTAGGATGGTCCTAGCGACATAGTTGACTATCGCTAAGATGCCTGGCGACATAATTGATTGTCGCCAAGAGAGTCTTGGAAACAGTAAGGTTTGTCACCAACCTTTCTTGGAGACATCATTTCTTGTCATCAAGACATGCATGGTTGTTTGTACTTCAAGTCGTACATAGTATGGCCGCTCAACGTGCACGCCATGTTGTGGTTGTTGGCTCGTCCTCTATACAGGTAGAGGGTGTGGGAGAGAGCTATGAGCTGAGCTCTCTCCCACCCGAATCTCTTCCTTCCACTCTCTCCCTCCTACTCTCTTACAAGGTGATAAGAGAGAGGTGCAAGAAGGGGCCGACCCCTATTGCCCTTGTTGTTGCTGCGAGCTTGCTGCTGCTGCCGCTGCAACCTGCTTGGAGTTGCTGGGAGCAACAGACTAGTGGGAGGAGATGTGGGTGCAAGGAAGAGCTGTCGTCGCCAGTCACAACCGTGTGGACACCGCTAGAGGGAGGTCACGTGAGCTCCTTCATCCGGAGGGCCAGGTTCTGCACGTCGGGGAATATATTTGCTCCCCTAGGTGAAATAGTCTCACCCTTATATGGATTGCATGAAAGTCATGCACCCGTAGATCCTTTCGATCTAATAAGTTTTTGTGGGGAATGTGTTTTTGTTTTTAAATTTCCTTCCACTACGCATCTTATGCCCTCACACATTTCTCTACAATGTTAAGAGTGTGTATGCTTGATTAGAAGGGCGACTGGGAGCGTCATCTACTTCTTATGGAGTTTGCCTATAACAATGGCTTCCACGCTAGTATACACATGGCCCTATTTGCGAGGTTTTATGGTCGGCCCTATAGATCTCCATTGTGCTAGGAGGAGACTAGTGACAGTAGCTGGTGCAGGAAACATCTAGTAAAGTCCAGTTGATCAAGAAAAGATTGACTACAACATAGGATAGGTAGAAGAGCTATGCCAACAATAGAAGAAAAGATCTAGAGTTCAGGTGGCGAGCACGTGTTCCTTAAGGTGTTTACCTGCCAGAAGTATGGTCAGTTTGGCAGGCATGCAAAGTTGAGCTAGAGGTTCATCGGTCCATTTGAGATTCTTAAGAGGATTGGCAATGTGGTGTTCGAGTTGGCGTTACCATTAGCGTTGGCAAGTGTACACCCGGTGTTCCATGTGTCCATGCTAAGGAGACACGTGCAAGATCCGTCACATGCCATCAGTTTTGAGCCAGTTTAATTGCAGCAGCCCATGGTGATTATGGATTGCAAGGTGCAGCAATTGAGGAACAAGTAGATCACATCAGTGAAATTACTATGGAGGAACTTCTAACAAGAAGAGGCAATGTGGGAACTCGAGGAAACTGTGAAGATGCAGTACCCTCACTTGTTTGATTAGTACCCTTCACTCTAACTTCGAGGATGAAGTTTCTTTAAGGGGGAGAGGGTGTAAGACCCGAGGCTTTTAGACTGTGCTTGTGTGTTTTACTTTTTGATGTTTCTATTATTCTACCCGACATGATTGATGGCAGCATTCAGTGTCGTCAATATGAGTTAGTGGCGGCATAGAATGCCATTAACAAATGGTTAGCGGCAGTCTCTAATTCCTTATACTTTTCAGATTTTTTGTGGTCCTTTCTATTGGGAAAATTGGTGACATAATCGATTGCCGTCAACTTACCTCTTACTGGCAATCTATATTGACGTTAAGTTTTCTACATGCTTCCAGTTTCCTAACCAATTCGACCTCGATTTCTTCAGAGATAGGTTAGGAGTTTCTTTCCTCTTGGAATCATGACCTAACCCTATAAATAAGGCTCGTTTTCATAAGAGAGGGACCTTTAGCGAGTTAGGGCTTTGTGGGAGAGAGAGGAGAGGGAGGCTTGTGCAAGATCAACTGTTACAAAGACTTCTTCAACTTGAACCAGCGTTGAGGAGGTGCTTCCGGATGTAAGGAAGACGAACAATCATGTTGCTAGCATCTAGGAAGGCTGTGGAAGTTGAATCAGGCTGACGAAGGGTACCTCTTTGTCTTGGTCGAGGAGGCCTCATCGATCTAATCCGATCGTCAGGAAGTTTCATTGAGGCAAGTAACTTAGGGGTTTTGTTGTGTACCTATCATGTAGGAATTTTTATTTTTGGTGATTTTCACTTTGAGTCCTGGACCCCCAAATTCTCTTTCCTTTTGCTTTTGGTCTACATGTTCTACAGATAGGAACTTGACGATAGCATGTGCCACCATCTA
>JACBKR010004555.1:0-22795 GCA_014218235.1 Colocasia esculenta | reverse complement strand
GATCACCAATCCGACCACGGTTCTGCGGCGGCCGTCCCTCGGCTCCCCCGCTTCGCCCTCCGTCTGCGCGAAGCCCGGCCACCGCTGTCGCAGCTCGCGGCTGCTTCTTCCCAGGGCCTCCGTCGAACGCCATGATGCCTCCGAGAGGAGTCGCCGCCAGTTCGTGCTCGAGACAGCGGCGGCCGCTGTCCCCCTCGCGCTCGCCCCGCTCGTGGGGTTCCCAGAGGCCGCCAGGTCGGAGGAGCCGTCGTTGTCCGAGTGGGAGAGGGTGTTTCTCCCGGTCGACCCCGGTGTGGTCCTCCTTGACATCTCCTTCGTCCCCGACGATCCAACCCATGGTGGGCTCTCTCTCTCTCTCTCTCTCTCAGTGGTTTCTGTATTTCCTGAAATGTAGGCACTATGCACTATTTGCCGCGAATCATACTGTCTCATTAGTTTGAGACCGAATCATACTGTCTTGGAAACGAAATTTCTACATGATGTTCTCTTCCACACCTATAGGAGTTTTATGTTGTCTAATTGGAGTCTGGATTTTGGATTGTCTGTTTCCACTGTTGTTTGGCCACTGCACAAAACATCAGAGAAAGACTCCTGAAAATTTACAGATTTTAGTAACTCAGTTGAAGAGCTGGCCTTCTATGCGTTCTTCATTTTACTATCACAAGAGCAGAAATGAAGACTTGTTCTTAATGAAACTGAAGCATATAGTCCTTTTGCACCACAAATTGCAGTGACTGTGATGATTTGCATGCAGTTTAACTTGTTCTTAGTGAAGCATATAATCCATTCAAGAAGATCTGGTGATTTGAAGCTGAAACCTCTTTAAGTTGGAATTCTAATCGCATGTTTTTCCTTTGAAAAATCACATGTTGCTTTTATCTCAGGGTTTCTCCTCGGTACAAGGCAGACTATTCTGGAGACCAAAGATGGTGGAAACACCTGGTTTTCACGCTCTATACCGTCTGCAGAAGATGAGGACTTTAACTACAGATTCAATTCTATAAGCTTCAAAGGAAAAGAAGGGTGGATTGTGGGAAAGCCTGCAATTCTTCTGTATACTTCAGATTCTGGCGAAACCTGGCAGAGGATACCCTTAAGTGCTCAACTTCCTGGAGATATGGTAGAGTTCTGCATACCTGGTTTTTGTTTGAGATCTTCCGTGCCAGCTATAGAGAAGTTTAACATTATACTCTTCAGATATCCGAGATACTGACACTTCATCTATGATTTCTTAGTTAAATTTAGTTATGTGAGTGTATGAAGGTGCTACTTTAACCAGATAGCTTCAGGGCAAATAATGTACCTGGAAAAGTTGAAATCATTGAACTGAGTGAACCATTCAGATAGACATCATTTTCTGTTGGTTTATGCACTGGATTCTTCTTTTGACATGTGGTGGGGTCTTTTATGTAGGTTTACATTGAAGCAACTGGAGAAAAGAGTGCAGAATGGTTACTGACCAAGGAGCAATTTATGTTACCTCAAATGGAGGATACAACTGGAAGGCTGCTGTTCAAGAGACGGTATCAGCTACTCTAAACCGGTATGCTTTGTTGATTAGTCATATCCCATTTGATAATTGGCTATCTCTTAGCTTGCATTAATCTGCAATTCTTTCCCTTTTGTCTTTTATGATTGTAATTACTACCGTGAATTATCTCTGTTATCTTACTCTTTTCCTTTCATTTTCTTCTAATTTTATTTCTATTCTGATTTTTCTTCTTATTTTCTTTATACATACACACACACATATAGATATAGATATTGTCTTGCTATAAACTTCTCATTTCTATGGCCTTTACAAATTTATCTGCACTTTATTTCCTTTCAGAACAGTGTCAAGTGGCATTAGCGGAGCAAGTACTACACAGGAACATTTAATACAGTAAATCGCTCTCCTGATGGAAAATATGTTGCAGTTTCCAGTCGTGGAAACTTCTATCTCACTTGGCAACCTGGGCAGGTATATTCCAATATTTCTTTATTAAGCCTCATATTTTTTATAAAAGATGCCTGTAGAAGAGACATTAGGCAGATAACTAGTGAATAAGCATCACAAATTATTGAATCTGACATTCGATTTAGTTGACACTGGTCTGTGGTGTGCGGCTTAATTAATTAAGTCATCATGATAACTTAAATTTTTTAAGCCAGCATGCTTAATGGGTTATGGCTGGCGTCTTTTTTTAAAGCTTGACTACTTGTTATATGCCGTATAGAGTTTATCATGCCTTGTCCGGCTCTTTCTTAAGTAAGAATATAAACAGTAGTTTGCTATCCTTGAGATAATGGACTGCAGAACTATTCCTCATGCTTACTCAGCTAAGAGAGAGCCTTCATATCATATGTGTGTGCATGGAGAATCTTTGCTTTCCACAAAGGGATACTGTACATTAATAGGTACTGTGAGTGATACATGGAACATCTAATTGGACTCTCATTTGACCCATTGCACACACAAACTTGCATCTTAGTTTGAGTTTAGGCCTAGATCTTATTCACACATCTTTCCCTAAAGGCTGATGTATCTTTGTATAAAAATGCATTATTGTAAATGATTATTGAATATAGTGAATCAATTTCACAAGCTGTCAGTTCTATGGTTTACCTTTTGGTTGTTTACTGAGTGCAATATTGTACTAGTCAGATGGGCATATGTGACTCATTTGAACATTTTATTATTTGCAGCCCTACTGGCAACCACATAACAGAGCTGGTGCACGCCGAATTCAGAACATGGGCTGGAGGGCTGATGGTGGCCTTTGGCTTCTTGCTCGTGGTGGTGGACTTTACCTCAGCAAAGGCACAGGGGTAAGTGCAAGGAGAGTCATATTTAAAAGCAAACACTACACACATGTTCTGCATATTGATTTGGATCCATGAAAATTGAGTCAGATCCAACCTGCTTGCTTATCAGAGTTGATAAAGCCAAATCAAGCCGCAAGCAAAATTTGAACCAAAGTCTAGGAGGGTTCAAACCAAGGTCACAGGCACTATTGCAGTTGAACTCTTCTGTGGAGATTAAATTTGAGATGTTGGGATACCAAATTGGCCTACATAATTTGGCTAAACCGGCAGACAATAACTTGAACTACCATAAATGTGTAACGAGATCAAGCTAGTACGTTAGATGTATTTGAGCCAAAGTGTATTAGAGTTTGTGTGAGGCATGTGCCTTTAATCTCCTGCTTCTTCGGAGTCATCCTATTAGGTTGATTGTTTTTTTGTGGCATTTGATTTTTATTCTGGGAACTTTGGCATTCTTCTGTTGAAAGGGAAATTCTCCCTTGGTTGGCATCCTGGTGCAACAAATGGACCATCAGATTGGGCAGACAACAGGCAAAGTATATGTTCAGTTCTTTGGGATTTATTTATTGGGGATGCCAGCTGTCCTTGAATTGATGGGATAAATTTTGGCTAGCATGATATTTTTCTTGATTTTATTATTCATCAGACATTGTACTTGAGGAATTCATCTGTGTTTATTGTTGAAGAAGGATGTTCTGCTTATTACTGTTAAAAAAATTAATGCTAAAGTTTTACAATTTCATGTAAAAGAATATCTTCATCATCTGCTAAATTATGTTTTTTCTGCATGAGGCATTCTTCAACCAGATTTTATGTCATTCACATTATTCATGGGGTATCCTTGTGAAATTTCTTATTTTAGCATTTCAATTAAAACCATGCCTGAGATAGTCTCTATTATTCTAGGTCACTGAGGATTTTGAGGAAGTTCCAGTGCAGAGCCGAGGGTTTGGTATCCTTGATGTGGTTATCGCTCAAAGGTAACAATTTAAGATGTGTTACATTGTCAATCTCTCATTGTTGTATCAGATGCCACAGGTCATAATGGAGCTACTCTCCCAAGCTCACTTTATCAATTGATATGTAACAATTTCTGAGTAGCATCTTATTTACAAGAAAATTTTATTTCCTTTCTTTCTCATAATAGTCTGTGTTTGCTTCTGCTTTCTCTTATTTCTTCTATATTATGTTTTAGCTTCTACTCTAAAACATATTCTTAGATGCCCACTATACCAGTTTTTTTAGATGTATGTTCTTGTCTACTTCCTAGTAATTACTGTCCTCTATTTTCTGCTTTTTGTCTAGCTGGAAGGGGACAAAAAGGTGATTGATAACTAGACACCGTTTCTTCAAAATCTTATCCAGGGTTTCCAATTACCTTGAGAGGCTGAAAACTTTCAATACTCTGCATCCATGGCTGATCTTGTAGCCAGCAATAATTGATGCTGTAATCATTATTTCTGAAGATATCTCAACGTGCTCAAATGTTTATCAAACCGAACCTATTCATATTGGACAAGTAGAATAAAATGTTAGTCAAATTTATCCATAGAAATTCATATTTTCTCTTAGTGAGATTTCGAAGTTCTTCCTTTTGGTGAAACACAAATGAAAAGAGATGCAACTTGTCAGAATGTGAAACTGAAATGATCTCCAAGCTATATCTATCCTGCCTTTAGCTTGACCACCATCTTCAATCACCATTAGGGGTGAACACGGGTCGGTTCGGTCCGGTTTGGCTCATTTTTTGGCCAACCCGAACTGAACCGAACCCCAAGGCCAAACCGAACCGAACTGAACCGGTTCGGTTCGGTTCAACCCGGAGTCTAATATCTTTATATCCCAAACGTCGGTTTAGTGGAACGGCTAAGGCGCTCGCTCACTCTTCCCACAGGTGCTGGGTTCGATTCTTGGTTTTCCACATTTTTTCTTAACAAAAATGGTCGGCCGGCTTGCTTTTACCAAAAAACCTTGTGGCAACCCTGAGGTTCGAACCCGCGCCACCCAAGAAACCAGTTGCGCATGTGTAGCCAACTGCGCTGCATTTTTTTTATGTTACAAATACATATAATATATATATATTCGGTTTTCTCGGTTTCAGAAACTGAAACCGGACTGAATCTGCAAGGGCCCAAACCGAACCGAACCGAACCGAACTGGTCGGTTCGGTTCGGTTTTTCGGTTTTTCGGTTTGAACCAAATTCTGAACAGCCCTAATCACCATGGAGCCATCTTGGACCTCTCTCTCTTCCCCAAGGATGGTTGAGCTTCAGAGAAGTTTATCAATGCATGGAAATCAAAACCCAAGGTTCTTTAAGTCACATTGCTTAAATACAGATGATGATGTTAACTGAGTTCCATTATTCAATTGCCTACCTCTGCCACAGATTCATCATGCTGATTTATAGATTAATTCTTTTAAATGTTACTTCGGTTACCAGGATGAAGCATGGGCTGCTGGAGGCAGTGGCGTCCTACTGAGGACCACTGATGGTGGGAAGACATGGAGCCGTGATAAAGCTGCAGACAATATTGCTGCCAATCTTTACTCTGTCAAGTGAGTACTGCTCTTCTTTTTCATTGGATAACCCCTTTTGCAATAAATATGACCTTGGGCTTTTTAGTGGCTTCGACCAGTTTTAACTCCTATTCATGTTGCAATAGTAGGTGGCATTCTGCCAGCAAATTTTCTCTATTGCTTTCCTGTCGGTGTTCGTTATCTCAACCACAGACTCTTAACTTCACTATAGCCTGCTTGTCAGTGGAGTTGGAGAGAGGATAACGGTTCTTTTTCTCTTATCTAATATCGGTCTGGTGCTCTTTCTGAGCCCAGGATTCCTCTGATTTGTGCCGTAAGCCTTCCAACATTTCTTTATCCATTGCCAGAGCAACTTGTCTTGTATAAACATATTGCTTTCAGACATTGTGATGTATGTACCGTAGTAAAGTTAGTAATGTGATCCTTACAAGGTTGTCCTCTTCAGTTTTCTTTCAGCATGCATATATATCATATCATTCATTTCTCTTGCTTTAGCCTATCGCTATCTCGCATATTTCCCTTGCATTGGAGTAGACTTCTGTACATTGTACATCCCCCTCCCCAAAATAAAAAAAAAGAACAGATTCAATCAGACAAGTGCACCTCATCCTCCCCCAGGTTACCCACCCCCAGGTTACCCAAGGCAAAAAGAAAAAAGAATAGGAAAATCATAATTTTCATCTTTTTGCTCTCTCTTTGAGGTCTGACTTCCTGTAATGTAATGACTGCTGATGGCCTTTCCTTTGCAGATTTATCAACGATAACAAAGGATTCGTTCTGGGAAATGACGGTGTCTTGCTTCGGTATCTTGGATGATCCTTCAGATCGAAGATTGTATGCGGTGGGATTTTGTTTCAGTTTGCTAAGAGATACATCTACACCTTTCCACTTCTATCCTCCTCTTATGGGTATGTAAATTTTCCCCCTATTCTTTTCATGTAAATCTTAAAACTTACTGATCACTACATGCACGAGAATACAGAAGCTCATTCTCGGCAAACAAATTTGTTCTCTTTGGTGAACATCAGGAACTGATTTTGTATCAGAGAACTTTCTTTTATCCATTCATTTGTCGACGTGAATCCCCACATTTAACACTGAATGCGCCCTTCTGCATTGTTTCATTGACGTCTGAAATATCTCTGAGACATGACTGTGTAGGAAGAGTGATACCATAAAATCTTTCCTTTGTATGTTCCTCGTAAAACCTGATCCAGATGGGGTTTGAATCTGAGTAACCTTGCAATTTTGATATACATGGAGGAAAATTGTTTATTTCAAGTTAAAGGGTCTTGCAATAAGGCACATATGGATCTATTGCAAGGCTCTTCTTGTAATAAACATTATTCTACACCAAGTGTTTAACCCTTAGGCCAGTAGTTGAATACAAGTAGGAAGAGTAATATTTGTTGCACAATTTGATAAGCTGGCGGGTAAACAATCTTCTAAGTAATTGCATGGTCGGTCCAAGATCATTATTATTATTTTTTTGGTTATTGAATTTAAGTGCGAATTAGCCCAAATTGGAGTATATGAGTGCAATAAGACTTTGGTTTGTATCATATCCAGAGGAATCTAATACGATCCGGTTCACTGGCTCATCTAACCTTGAGTAATGTTCACATAAATTGACAAAAAGTGGGATAAGATATAGAGGTAAACAGCAACTGAGTGAGCTATAAAAAGCTAATTGTTTATTTAGGAGGGATATCCATATCATATTTCAAGTTATTCATAACAGATTTTTGCACAAAATCATACACAATATAAATGTCTTTTTTATTAAAATATTGTCATCTATATCACTCATAAGTAAACGTTGTAATATTATTATAGTTCATTTCTTTTTTAAAAATCAAATATTTTATAGAGATGGTTTAATTTCTGTTATAATGACTAAATACCCACCAACGGCCAAGGGATAGAGAAAGAGATGAGAGAGAGGGTTGAGCACCAACATGGCACTTGTGGGGTCACAACTCACAAGGTTTGCAGAACCGACACTGGTTGTATCGTATTTGTTGCGACACAGTATAAATCGGAGTGTGCCACATCTATATGTTCTAATTTGATTTAATTTATTTTAAATTAATAAAATAAAATAAAATAAATTAATTAAAAATCTCTGACTATAATAGTAGAGAGATCCTTATTGTAACATGATTTAATGTATACTGTAGCAGAAGATAACACTTACTGTAATGGGTTATAACTCTCTCAAAGACTAAGGCACCGTTTGGAACTACTTCTGGGAAGCCAAAATCCATAAAATAGATTCCCCTGCTTGTAGCCGCGTACGGGTGTGCCCAACCAGCAAAAGGTCAAAAAATTGTTAAAAAAAAACTTGAAAAGGAGGCCGCACTCTGTCTCTCTCTTCCGCCCCGTCTAAAATCTCCAAAAGCGGCGAGACACCCGCTTCCCGCCGTAGTGGTGAGAGAAAACCATTTCTCTCTATCTCTCTCTTTCGCGTGGAAGCAGCCGCCGCACACAAGCCAAAAGTCGCTGTGCACATTTGGAAACCATGGCGATTTTCCACTTCAGCTTGTGTGCGGCGGCGTGCAAAATCTCTGAAAAAATCGCAATGGTTTCCAAATGTGCACAGCAACTTCAGCTTGTGTGCGACAACTGCTTCCGCTCGTAAGAGAGAGATAGAGAGAAATAATTTTCTCTCACCGCTACGGCGGGAAGCGGGTGTCTTGTCACTTTTGGATATTTTAGACGAGGCAGAAGAGAGAGAGAGAGTGCGGCCCTCCTTTTTCAAATTTTTTTTAATAATTTTTTGACCTTTTGCTGTTTGGGGCACGGGCGACGAGAGGTCGCCCGCGCCTATAAAATCGCACCCGTACGCAGCTACGAGCAGGGGAATCCATTTTATGGATTTTGGCTTCCCAAAAGTAGTTCCAAACGGTACACCGTTTAGAATGAGTTTAGAAAATTTTTAAATTTTAAAATCTTTGAAAATATCAACCGGGTTTCCAAATGTAGCACCTCTTGTCTTGGCTTTTGAGCTCTCCAAAATCGATTGGAGGAGAGAGATAGAGAGAAAAGAAGCAACATGGAAAAGCGGTGTTACATCCGTTTCTAAAAATTTTTGAAAAAGTAAGAGAGAGGTAGACAGTCGACACGCGGCGTAGGAATTTTTTTAAAAAGATCCCTCTTACGTGTGTAATTGTACTAAATATTATATATACAAAAAAAATCTAAAGGGGTTACTTACCGAACAATCAGGAAGCTTCTCGTACGAGTCTTCCCATTATTGGCGCCGCCCCTTCGCCTCCAACACCGGAAAGCCGAGCTCGGAGGCGCCGGAGAGGAGAACCGAGGGGGGGGGGAAGCGCTGAGAGCCCGACCATGTCGTACCTGCTGCCGCACCTGCACTCGGGATGGGCGGTGGACCAGGCGATCCTGGCCGAGGAGGAGCGCCTCGTCGTCATCCGCTTCGGCCACGACTGGGACGAGACCTGTATGCAGGTATGGCTCCTCGCTGATCTGATCTCTATTCTCTGGATCCTTTCCTTTGGCACGCTTCTTGGAGGTGTGATTGGTTTTCCGTTGCTCCGTTTAATTCTTCGTTTCTTGCGATTCTGTATTGTGTACTTGCTGGGAGGGTGTTCGAATTAGGGCTTTTGGAAGAGCCGATGATGTTTGCATCTTGGTGGCGGATGAGCGACTGAGGGATTGGGCTTGTTTGCTTGTTAGGTCCGGTGGGGGAGGTGATGAGATTTTTATGGTTTTTTTTTAATTCCTTGGCCATATTTAATTCAGCATGTAGCAAGATCTAGATCTAAGATTGGCCACCACATGGCTAATCGACTGATCTGTTGGGGAAAAACTAAACTGTTGTGTTTATACTTTTCTAAACACATCTGTTGAAACTACTAACCAATTAGATGATTTGAACCATTGTTAGATGGACGAAGTCTTGGCCTCTGTGGCGGAGACGATAAAGAACTTTGCTGTGATCTACCTGGTGGACATCACCGAGGTTCCCGACTTCAACACGATGTACGAGCTGTATGATCCATCCACTGTGATGTTCTTCTTCCGCAACAAGCACATCATGATTGATCTGGGCACCGGCAACAACAACAAGATCAACTGGGCTCTCAAGGACAAGCAGGAGTTCGTCGACATAGTGGAGACGGTGTACAGGGGCGCGAGGAAAGGCCGGGGTCTGGTCATTGCTCCCAAGGATTACTCTACCAAGTACCGTTACTGAGACGAGAAAGGAGGAGAGAACCACCCGTGCGCTGGGTAATCCAGTTCAGCTGGTGGATTCGTCGTGCGCAGATGGAAGACCTCGAGAGACCTGTAACCTTAGGGAGTGCTGGTCCCAGGGCTTCTCTCGGTGACCGGGTAATCCAACTGAGCTGGATTCGCCGTGTGCTCGGGTAATAGGTAGTTCCCTACTGTATGGCCACTGAAGACCACCAGCAACAGGATGTTATGCACTATTCAATCTTTTGGTTGAGAGGGAAAGAGACCCTTCTCAGACATGATCTATTTGTCACTCTTATCTAAACTATGGAACAACTCGGCCTCTCAAATAGTTGTTTGGCAAGTCGCAATGGAAGTCTGATGGTGTCATTCCTGGCTTGTTTTGATACTTCAACTGAGTTTTAAAGTTGGATAGCATAAGCCGTGCATGTGTCCCGGACCAGAAGATTTGGGGTTTCTCTCATGACCCTGCTCAAATTTAGATGACTTTTTTTATATAATAAACTTCGTGGAATCTTTGATAAAATTATTGAATCTTGTTAAGAATTGAATTCCTGATCTTTCGGTATATGCCAAGATGTTTTATCAGTTAGACCGCTCTTTGTGTTTGAAATGTATTGAGCTGGGTTACGTTATGGGATGCTCCTTGTGGTTTTTTACCGTGGGTTGAACATAAGATGCCCAAGAATCGCTTGATCTCAAGAATGGGGATATGTATTATCTATATGAGAAATAACCGGACAACATACTGTAGGGTGCTAAAGTGCTCCTTCTGAAGGAAGCCTGTGGTTACCGCTTCTAACTCGAGGAAAGGATCCGGCCCTGTGGCTACCAGCTGTACCTTCATTTTTTAGCTTTCGTACTGCACCCCCACCCAACCCATAAAAAAGGGGAAAAGGCTAGAATTAAATGAACTTAGCGAACTTAAAATCCTTTCATTTTTCGATGTGATATATGTTCATAAGGTATTATGGACCTCGAAGTAGGGGGTTTCATGGTTTGATTTGGTTTATAGGAGATTTTTAAAAAATCAAATCAAACCAAATTCAGACTCAAATCAAATCGAAGTCTCTTAAAATCAAATCAAACCAAATCAAATTAAATTCAGTTTGGTTCAATTTAACTTTAAAATAAATGGATCTTTAATTTCTCTTAATCTTAAATAAAATTTTAATCACTTATTTCTCTAATAATCACTATCAAATAATATTTGAATGAAGTATTAAATGTTGATGACCATATTAACCTCCATAATATGTATTTTTACATAAATATATTGAAAATTTTTAATAGATACACAAATTAAAATTTATTATTGTAATCGATTTAATCAGTTTGATTTGATTTCTAGAGGTTAGAAATCAAACCAAACCGAATTTTCTTTTTCGGTTTGGTTTGAAACCAAACCAATTTTTTTCCTGTTCAAACCGAACCAAACCAAACGAATCTCTCGATTCGATTTGATTTTTCAGTTTGAACCGAATAGTGAACACCCTACCTCGAAGTTCCAAAAATGTATGATTTTTTTTTTGAAAAGTGGATGGTCACCACTGATGTTTCAGAAATGTATGATTGTGTGCTTCGGAAATTAAATCATATCTCTGAGAACATGCCACTAAAATTTCAGATTTATCAGACTTTCACAAGTTGATACTTAGGATCAAGTGTTTTACTTTTGCCCCTTCCGATTGAACTTTGGCTACCCCACTGGTGGGAGTACAGGAACAGAGATTTAATGGAACATATTGCAAATAATTGTTTTTTTTTTCTTAATGTGGGTTGAATATAACAGAATGAACTATAAATCATATGCAAACGTTGTCCTCCTATTCTCCTAATAGCATCCACTCTCTAAATTTACATAGAACCGAAAAAATATAGTTAGCTTTCAACCAGTCTCCAACACAGAGGATGTGGATAATATAAATCAACCCTGATAAACATTTAAGAGTTTGAGGTAGAATAATGCCTGGACAGGAACGAGCAAGTGACCACATCTGTAGAATAACAGCCTCAACAATAATCAATGTGGACAAAAATAAGTATGGATTACATACAGAAAGATATATTATGAATAGAAAAAAATCTCCCAGTCTTGTGGGTGAGAACTATGTGAAAACCTCTGAATAAGGAGATACCATTGTTTACTAATTACCTTATGCTCAAGATTTGACTCAGATTGCTGTCTCTCTTTAAGTCTATACTCCAGCTCTAACGTGCAGAAAAGAAGTCAGTGAACTTTGCCAGTTTGCCTTACTTCAGAACATCAGATATAAGAAGGAAAACATCATTTCTCCTATGGTATACAACACCTTTTTCCTTTAGATTTCTGCAAAGCTGATCTTTCCCCCTCATCTTACTCTCCAGATTTTGATAGCCTTCATGTTTCCTTACAGATTCTTCTTTGGATCGACATTCTTGCTTGGTTTATCCAACTTCGAAGTTTGCATACAAATAAACACAAGAATTTAATAATGATAATGAATATAAATATGAGCAGAAAAATCATATGAACCTAGATCAAAAGATTTAAAAAAAGGGTCGAGGAAGTTTAGCCAATCTTAACAGTATACAAGGGTGCCCATGGCTGACTCTACTCTGCGTACTCAGGTTGCAAAATTTAATGAACTTAATGTTTCACCATAGTCATTCTCAGATGGACTGATTTGCACAAACATCAGCACTTTGGAGTCACCGACTATGTTTAAAAAGAGAATGTTGTTAACACATAAGTGTAGCTGAATTCATACATACAAGAACAGCTGAATACAAAAACGAAGAAAAATGTATTTTCATCTATTGCAGTGTACTAGAAGTCTCTCAAAGGTTGACTTACCTAATGAATCTTGAAGTAAATGGGTTAACTTGGAATTCCTGCAAAAGTTTCAATTGTGTGTACAAAGAGTACAAGAAAAGGGCCTTAGCAGATAAACATTATTAGCCTCAAACCTGTAAGGAATATGACTGTTTTTGTGGCAAGTGCAGAAATGACATCTCCAAGAGCTGAAAGGGATCTATTGATGTTTGAGCTTCCTTGAGCCTCTCCCCTTGCGCATCCGTCTTTGCTAGCCTCTCACTTCCAGCCAAATTTTGCTATTGGTGCACTCTCCGTTCACCAAATTTTTTGCTCTCACCATTACATAGAGCATGCTGAGAAATGAGAGGAAATTCTATGAAGGATGAAGTCCTATGAGAGGAAATTCATGGGCAAAAAATGCATAGATTCCTTGAATCAGGTAGTATCTTAAAATTGGCTAATACCATAGAGAAAAGGCCGTGCAGAAAATGAAATCTAGTTTCATTCAGGAAAATGGGCTGATAAGTGCTTGAAATTAAGAAGTACATGAAAATGATCACCTGATCAGGAAAATCTAGATTCAGCTCCACATTGTTGCATTTCCACATCTCCTAAGAGAATATCCATTGGGGTTCATTCACTTTTAGCAACCATGAACAAAATCTTAACATGAGAACATACACAATTACTCTAAGTCAGTGATTAATTAGAAGGTAGGCAAGCCACAGGGTGAAGAAAAGAGATCTGAAAAGAAGTTCCTTTCACCTGTCATCATACATCATTCTGTATTTTAAAAAGTGAATGCAACAATCGGTAATCTGAAATCAGGGGAAAATGAACAACTGTTGATCTGATGCAGTTTAGTGGCAATAGTACCACATGGCAGTCACATGGTACTTTTCATTGCATCAATAGTATCACATATTGTGCTAGCTCCTAGAAGGAGTACGTAAATACAATATATAGAAACAACAAACAAGAAACAAGATACAAATATACTGAGTGATTTACATTGAATGTCATCAATCCAAACACTAACATTCATGTCCCTTGTAATGCATGTCATGAAAACAAAAGAACATCTCTATAAACATGGCAAATAACAAGTTCAAGTTTTTCCAGTCCCTTGTGATTACATCAATATAACATTCAAAAAACACTACATAAACATTGTGCCCCATGTTTCTCTCGTTCCTTCATAACCATAGTTTCATTGTTCATCAATTTGGAGTCTGGGAGGATAATAATCCATTGTCCGGTCCAGAATTTGCAGCATGTAAACATCATCATCAGAGCTTTATCTTATTATTTGATTCCGCCAAAAATTTCTATCAAGTGCTATAGTCGTGTTTAAACTCAAGAAGTCCGAGTCTTTCCTAATAACATCGCACCATCTCATTTTAGACCTTCTCTAACTCTTATTGATATCCACTAAGAAAGTCTTTCCTAATAACATTGCACCATCTCATTTTAAACTTCCCCCATCTCATTTTGGGCCTTCCCCTAACCTGTAAACATAAGAAAGTAATTTAAAATCCTAAATACAACCAGGAGATATATAAATTGTGGTTTTCCCAAGGGAGAGAAATGAAAATGCAACTATAGATCTCAAACCATTGTAGGCCCCTAGTCTATAGATTGTGGGTTGCAACTTACAAATTAAATTACAACTATAGATCACTAAAGTTTTGAAGCTTTGACCTCCTGCATTTACAAATTAAAATGGAATGCATAGTATAAACTGCATGCACTTTGCTGAATATTTTTTAAAGAAGCAAAATAAAAATAGACATATGCATATAACATTAACCCCCTACACAGAACGAAGAAGAGGGAAGAAGGAGAGGAACAAAAGTAGAAGAGGGAGATAGGCCGGTGGGGCTTCTCACCCTCCCTTCACAGGAGCCCTAAGAGGATGCAAACTTCCCATCCCAGGAAGAAAGTGCTGCGGCAACCCACTGGCTCTCTCAGATTCATTCTCTAATTCATTTCTACATTTTCTTCTCTATTCTGTCATCCTTGGTCACATGATTACGTATAGCCCTCAAAACAAAGGGATGCTTCATATGAAAAGACTTTGAATAAAGACCCTATTTAAGACTCTCAGGAAACCCAAAGGATGTAGACTTACTATTTTAATGACTCAAGGAATTTGTAAAGGCAAATAAAATTACAACCATTGGGTTTTTAATGAGCCAAATAAAATACAATAGAAACTTTTGGTTTTAAAACTGTCGTCCTTCATTTCCCATCAATATTTCTATAAAAACACTACAAATTAGTCGCATGTGCTTTTCAGAAAATGTTTAAAGAAAATAAACAGAAAATATAAGCCATTGTCTCAATCACCTTTTGAGGTACCAATTTTTGGTTCTTTATAGACAATTTATTGTGCTTGACTTTTGGCAAGTCCAGCTTGCATCACAGATGGCAGTGTCTTCATCTTATTTTTTGGCGGCATGTTCTGCAAGAAAAAAAACTCAATCATTAGTAATGCAAACCATGTATTGCAAATAGATTTATATCCATAGAAAATAGGGAAAACCTACAAATACCTATCTGGACTATTTCACTTGTTTCGCACGTGCATCATGCATTTCTAATTCATTGATTTGTGTACCTACTTTCAATTCTTTTCTCACCCAAAACACATCACTATCACTTGTAAAATATTCTGTTCTAAAAGTGTAGGTTCCATTTTCCTTATTATGACATCATCATTTCCACCATCTTCAATTTGACTATTGACATCTCATAAATGTCTCTTGGCTTCCATCGACATAACACACCCCCCATCAGGCTTTAAAAGGTCTTTGGAGTCAAAGACTTGCATTGCTTGTGAAGGAAAGATAAACAGCTCATCTTCAAAGCATGTTCTTGTGGCATTCACATAGGTGAAATTGTACTCATCAACCACAACCCCAGATCTCTCATTCATATCATACCAAGTGCATTGGAAAAGATATATAGCCTGTAACTTTGTGGTTGGAGAAGAGAGAGGGAGAGAAATAGCTACTTGGCCAATAATTACTTGTAGGAATCTTTACTTGTGGTTTTCTTAAACATTTCTGTGTTTATCATTGTTTTAGCTAAGACATCCACTATTTTACCAGATTGTTGAAAGGAGAAAACTTGCTTCTTCCATAAAAGAGAGTGTCATCAAGACAGGAAAGGACAGTCCCCACCAACAAAAGTGATGCCTCTTTATCAAGTTGAGCTCAGATACCACAAGTGATAGGGCTGGTAATAAATATAAATATGTTTCTTACCTCACCTCAAGGCAGCAGAAACTCTGTCTGCTAGTACTAATGGGGCTGCTATAAAAAGGAAATTCCAGGATGAATGAGTGGAAGGCTCTAGTGATGCTAAAGAGATTTCACGGCCAAAGATGAATAACTTAAGGAATCGGAAGGAAAAACCAAGATGATCAAACAAATGTAGCTCCCAAGGAAGAAGATGTAATCAATCATTATTATCACAGATTCAAACTGTCTAGCCCTTGTTTATTTTTCGGAGAGTCCTATGCTTGGACTACAGGGTAAAAAATATGTTTTACCTAAGGGTAAAACTCTAAATGAAACTAGAACCACACAAAGAAACAAGGCCAAGAATTTGGTATTTAAATAACGTCAGTGCATATCTCGATGCAGAGTGCAGAATAGCTGGTTTTACTTTAAAATCAAACTAGAAGCACACCAGAGACCAATCACTTTGGAAGAGATCGTAGGAGATCCTATCACTTAGGAAGAGCACTTGTCCTGTGTACGTATCTTACATGTTTAAGAGAAAAATTTCAATTTATAATATATGTTTAAAAAAGAAAATCCCATATACATGTTTTGTTGGACACGAAAGACGTCATAACAAAATTTCATAGACTACAAAATTTCCATAAAGTATAAGGGAAAGCACGTTTATTAGACAGGAAACCATGACGAACAAAGAACTACTACGAGAAGCATGAGAGGAAGAGAGCAAACCTTCCAACAATCGGAGCTTGCCCCAAACAGGGGGGCAGAGGAGGACGAAGATGCCAACAAACAGGGGGCCATAGCCAACACGTCAAGTGGGGAGGGTGGCTCCAAGAGCGCGAGCCGGGGGGGTGGGTAGGGGTTTGAGGTAGATGGGGAGCGGGGGGCTTGCAGGGCGTCAGACGTGCTAACACGTATGATGGGGGTGTCCTCTAGGGGGCGCATACAGCACAAGGAGCACGCTGGAGAGAGGGGGAGGTCCCGAGCGCGCTGAGGGGATGGGGCAGGAGCACCGAGTGGGGGGGCTAGCCGCCGGGGGAGGATGCCCACAGGGCCGACCGTCGATGCTGGACGCAAATGGTTCACTATATATCCCTGTCTATACACACGCTTCAGAAGGCTCCCAAAATCTCAACTCTCCCCTCGCCCCCATCTCACATTGTGGATTAGGGTTTCCTTCCCACCTTGGCTTCGTAAAGACCAAGCACTAAGCAAAGGGAGAGGGGAAGCAAACCAGAGTAGAGCGACGCAGACATGGAAACCCGCATCGTGGTGGTCGACCGCCACTCCACCCTCGCCGACCTCCTCTCCCGGAGCAGCTTGTGCATTAAATGTGATACGACCATGAAGCTCTTCCGCAACACGATACAACTACGAGAGGGCCAAGCGGCGGAGGAGGCCGTGGATGGCCCTATTTTGGCTCCGATGGGTGGCGTAGACGAGGAGGCCAAGGTGAGGATTGATGAGTGTTGTCTGGGTGGTTTCTGGCTGAGAAGGGCAGCGGAGCAAGAATAGTATTTGTTTTCTCTTTTCTTTTGTTCCTTCTCTATTCGGTTTGGCAGCAAGGACAGTCGTGGATGGCCCTGATCCGGCCCCCACACAGAGCACGTCACTCAACTCCCCGCCCGCCCGACAAACCTCCTCCCCTGCGGCCCCACCCAGTTGGATCTTGAACCGGACCCGAATCTGAATTTCGAATCTTGATCCAGATCCGTAGTATGAGCGAATTTCGGTTCCGGTCAGATCCGAGATCTCTGGCTTTGGAAGCTTGCGGTTTGGCGTGTTCTCGCCGCAGGGAGTTCGCATGGGACGGGAGAAACGCCGTGGAATCGTTGTGTTGTCCGTTCTTCATGGAGGTAGGGTAATTCCTCCCATTTTCAGACTGTAGATCGCGGGTGATGATCGTTCAACCTGTTATTCGCATTTCTAACAATAGATACCATGATTAGGGACTCACAAAAGCATGAAAAACATGATTAAGGGTGGTTTGCATAGCATAGAGTGGTAATCCGTGGAGAGGATCCCGGATTGCCTGTGAAGGCGACGGAACCCCCTGTCGCGATTTGATCACGACAGGTCGACCCGTAGCGTTCAGGTGGGGAACGCGACATGTAGGTGCGTCGCGTTCACATGGTGAACGCGCCATATCGGGCTGTCGCATTCTGAAGGCGATACATGCCTATGTCGCGACCACAACCGAGGGTCTGAATGTGCATGACTTATGTGATATGATTATCCGACTGTTATTATTCGATGTATTTGGTAGTATCGTGCGGTGCATTAGCACCTATGGCGCTCTGGGAGTGCGTGTTTACGAGGTTAGCATGTTTGTCACATAGCTAGCTAGTGGTTTATGTGTTGGCGTGCTATGCACCCGGGACGCACTGTGTTCACGTGTTGTGGACAGTCGGTACTTGTGGATATCGTCAGATTTCACGTGGTTTGTGCGGTGCGCACGTGGTTTTGTGTGCGTGGCAGGTAGTACGACGCCTACCGTGGTTACCTCTCCAGTTGGGTGCCCCAGGTTCTCTGTGAGCCAGGCTGTTAGTTCGGGGCTTGTCCCGGTACTTGTGGGTACCGTCGAGGTCTGTGTCGTCTGTCCTGGACACCCTCACTTCTTTGTTGAGTTGTTCGTCCGGCTGAAGGAAAGACGACAGTGGGACAGTGACTCTTGAGTTTATTTTTAGTCACTTGTAGCGCGCTCTTAGCTGGGGGTACGGACACCAGTAGTCGACACTGGTCTCCAACTAGTCCTTTCCAGTGTCTCACTCTAGGGTGCTCCGGCCAGAGACCCTAGAGGTGTCAGGCAAGGGCCTGCGGTTGTGTACCCGCAGGGGTGGTGTTTAATTGGTCTCCACAGTTGTTTGACTTTCCACGTGGAGCGACAGCCAGACCTTTCGTCCGTGGCTGCGAGACTGAGAGGTAGACCTGTGTTTGTTTGTCCGAGTCAGTTACTGGTGTCGCGAACCAGTCTAGTGGCTCGAGTGTGGCGGTCTCTACTTTAGCTCGTACACGTGATTGAGTTTTGCCGTTATTTATTTACTTTGTTAATATAGTCGGCAAGTGGCGAGTATATTATTGTTTTAATAACCTGCGTGGTTGTGCTATAAATTGCTAGAGTAGTTTACTGCTTCCGTACTTGTGTATGATTTGCTCGAGTTGGGGGAGTTCCCTACTGAGCCAGTGACTAGTGAGGCTCACTCCTACTCCACACGGCGAGGACGAGGAGGTTTTGTTACCGTCTTCCAGTTCAAGGCCGCACCGCAGCGGTGTTGGGCAAGCGCCTCCAGCAGTGTAGTTTCTTTCTTCAGTTGTACCAGTTTACCTCAGGGTATGCCCCAGGTTCCTGTACTTCCTTTTACATTTGTTGAAATTTGGCTATGTAAATCTGATGTAACATATATAAAGTGGTGAATTTTATATGTGAGTATGTGTGTTCCTTTCTATTTACATGGACTCGTGTGTGGTATCCCTTGCGAGGCCACGGCCCGTTCGCGGGAGGCGGACTCGGATCAAGTTCGTTATTGGTTTAACGGGCTTGAACGAGGCGTTCCGTCACAAGTTCAGGTTCCCTTCTAGGCGAGCCCTTCTAGGGAGCTTCTAGATTCCCTACTCTTTGACCAAGTTTTGTACGATGTCATTGAGAGAATTGAGTTGCTCAGTTAAGTGTTTGATTCCAGCCATAAGAGTCTCTAAGGTTGGGGAATCCTGATGTTAGGGGAATTTGAATCAGAAGGGTATTGATTGCCACTAAGGATACGCATACAATGGATTGAGCACCTAGACTTATATGACAATGACACACACTTAGGAACTTGACTTGGTTAGAACAAGTCAAAAATCTCTCTGATACCAATTTGATGAGGGACCAACTTGAATTTGGAACTTCAAGGTGTAGCAAGCACGTTGACTATTGCAATTTGCTCTACTTTATTTGCAGGACAGTTGTTTCCTACTATCAGTAAAACTTTGTTTCTTATTTTATTGCATATGAAGAGGATGGTGGAGCATAGTTCAGTTTATGTTGCAGCTATATAGCAAGCCTCTTCAAGCACCTAGTATGTGCATGGTTCTTATTTCTTACTTTTATAGAAACAAAGAAGAAACCAAAAGACAGATTATACATATATAGCCTTTGATTTATCCTAATTTTAGTATATGCATAATTTGTGAGGAACATCAGTTGAAGTTGGATGGAACATGTGATGATGTTGAAGTTAGAAGATTATATACATGTACTATGAAAGGTGTCAAAGAAAACTCAGTCATATGCAAAAGTAAATATAATGTCATTTCTTCTACTTTAAAAGAAATGTGAATCTACCACATCTAGAATCTGATTTCATATAGTCTATCTTTGCAAGATAGTGGTATGTTGTCATATAGATGTGATGTCTCTTTACTTAAATTTGGAGAGAGAAAAAAATCTGATGAATAAATTCTACAAGTCATCTCAACTGTTAAGTGGAAGATCATGTATATATGTGTTTATATAGTATGACATTAGGGATATTTTTGGGTTTAAATTTTTTCTATGGCATATTTTGGTGAAAAATTAGTAGCATCTTTGTATAGCATGCAACAATTTATATAGTATGACATTATGGGAAATTCTATTTTTTTTTTATTTTTCTGTGACATTTTAATGAACAAATAGGAACATAACCCTGTAACAATTTATATAGTATGGCATTAGGGCATTTTGGGTTTTTTAATCTTTATGTGGCATATTTTGATAAAAATTCAGAGCATAAGTGCATAGCTTGTAGGTTGTCATGTTAAACGATCCGAGCTCAAGCTCGTTTTTGTGTACAAATTTTGATCTGAGTTCGAGTTCGAGCTCAAATATGTGGATGCTTAAACGAGTCGAGCTCGAGTCTAAGCTCGTTTAGGTAAGAATTTTGAATTCGAGCTCGTATTCAAGCTCATTTATGTAAACGAGCAACTTAACGAGCCAAGCTCGAACATGACAATACTTACCAAGCTGAGTACGAACATAGGTCGCTAAAATCGAGCCGAGTTCGAGCTCGCCAATAACGAACGAGCCGAGCTCGAGCAATATGTTACTCAGCTCAGCTCGGATCGTTTACAGCCCTACCTCCTCCCCCACCCAGTCGGATCTTGACCCAGATCCGAATCTGACTTTCGGATTTCGATCCAGATCCTTGTATGATCAAATTTTAGTTCCAGGTCAGATCAAGATCTTTGGTTTTGGATCCGGATTCGAATCACTAGAGATTCGATCTGTTGACATAATAAAATAACAATTTTTTGTGTTCTCGAAGAGAGAGAGAGAGAGAGTGAGAGAGACATATATAAAAAGAGAGCGCTTATAAATAGGCTCTTGCAATGCCTTCCATTTCCTACCCGCCCCTCTTTTTCCCTCTTCTCCTTTCTCTCGCTGCTCCAATTCCCAAGCTGCTGCAATGCTCTCAATCCATCATGGTATTGTTCTCTTCTTTTCCCCATGATCTCTATCTCTCTCTTTTTAAAATGGAACAATGGTTAGATGGATCAATCATCTCAATCTCTCTCTTTTCCCCCCTCTCTCTCTCTCTCTCTCATTGAAATCTATGCGCCATGTATGCAGATGGATATCAAACAGGTCATACGTTGTGCAGTGACTATTATTCAAACTCTGATCTAGATCCACCTAACAGTTCCCGAAGGATTCACCCTCGAATCCTATTAGGTAAAAGGTTTTAGGCGTAGATATCTGTCTGTAGATTTTAATATTCTGTGTTGTTGATCTAATATATGTGTCCATGAAGCACCGATATTGGGACGTGGACGTGTGGATATGCCTATGATATTTTCATTTGTTCTGATTCTATTAGCCATATTTCATTTGACATCCTCAATATTATTGACGAGAGGTGGGACGAAAGTTCTCATCAATGATATTGCGTTCGTCACGACGATGGTGATCATCATCTTCTTTGCCGACGTAGTAACTTACAAGGAACCTACTCCGACGATCGAAGTCCAACGTGACGCTATTTTACAAATTGATGGAGCAACCGAAGTGATCGCGATGGGAACACTTGAAGACTACTGATTGAGTTCCTCATCTCCAACTTATCTGTTGACTTCATCAATTGACTTCAACGGATTGTTTTCTTTTTCTTTGGGCGGTTGTTCTCGCCGTGCTTACTCTTGCTATGTCTCCTGTTATGACTAAGAAAAATTATATGTGGTGTGATTGATTAGAACACAGTGAGATTGATTCGGTGGTGGCCAGAACACTAGTGTTCTTATTCCACTACTGTGAAAGGCATGTTCTTCTCTCACAGTAGTAGAACAAGAACACTAGTGTTCTGGCCATCACCGAATCAATCTCACTATGTTCTAATCAATCACACCACAAATAATTTTTTTAGACATAACAGGAAGACGAAGTAGGAGTAAGCACGGCGAGAACAACCCGCCTAAAGAAAAAGACAACGAATTCAATGAAGTCAAACAAGTCAACCAGATAAGTAGGAGATGCAGAACTCGATCAGTAGTCTTCAAGTGCTCCCATCACGATCGCTTTCGATTGCACCCTCAATTTGTAAAACCGCATCACGTTGAACTTCGACCGTCGGAGTAGGTTTCTTATAGGTCGCTATAACGGCGAAGAAGATGATGATCACCACTACCGTAAAGAACGTAATATCATTGATTAGAACTTTTGTCCACTTTCCGGCAATAATACCGACGATTAAATGAAATACGACTAATAAAATCAGAACAAACGATAATAACATAAGCACAACCACATCCACAAGTCCCAGTGCTCGGTGCTTCATTAACACATACATTAGATCAACAACGAAGATATATTAAAATCTGCAGACAGACATCTGCAGCTAAATCTTTTTCCTGATAGGACTCGATAGGGTCAATCCTTCGGGAACGGCTAGGTGGATCGAGGTCAAAATTTGAACAATAGCCAATGCATAACGTACCACTGTTTGATATCCATCTGCATACATGGCGTACAAATTTCAAAGAGAGAGAGATCGAGAAAAGAGATAATAGTATGACGATTGATCCATCTATTGATTGATCCATTTCAAAAAGAGAGAAAAATTGAGGGGGAAAGGAGTGAGAATAATACGATGAGCATTGAGAGCACCGTGCTCGCGAGGCCGACTGCAACGAGAAAAAGCAGAAGAGGGAAAGAGAGGGGTCGGGCGA
>JACBKR010004554.1:0-23175 GCA_014218235.1 Colocasia esculenta | reverse complement strand
GTGCTTGTGGTGGCACCATGTGTACTGGCCTTAAAGCTTTATGCGCGGTTTTGCGAGGTGCTCGAGGCGTTGAGTTGCTCTGCCTCTAGGGCGCATGTTGTGGGGTAGTCCCTGGCCTTGGTGCCCCGATTTTGTTTGTGGCCGCGTCTGGTGTTCCCTCGCTTGTGCGTGTTGGGTTGTGGTACCTTGTGTTAGTTCGAGTCTACTCGGTCAGCGTGTCATTTTGGCCCTTACGGTTGCCTCTCGTTTCTGGTGGTTGAGTGCCTTCTACGGTTGGCTTTGTGGCACTTACACTTGGCGTTACACGCGTCATAGTGGGTTCGTTGCCAAACCATTGTGGGTTTTTTCCGATCGGTGCTGGGTGGTGAGGTCTGGAAGCCAATAGCGGACTCCTGTCTGTGTCCTTAGTGGCAATGAGTGCTATCGATTTGTTAGTGCTTGACCGTGTGAGTCGCTGACATCTTGGGTTGCTTGGTTTCTGACCTAACCTCAGACGTCTTTTCGACCTTTGTCGCTACATGTTGTGCTTGCGGAACGTGTTGTGCTTTGGTTGGTTTCCTATGACTCCACATTCGTTTGGTGTCCTTGTCGGACCACGAGAAGGTTTGGGTGAGACCGAGTGGTGTTGTGGATGTCGTTCCACACGTTGAGGGGTTTTCCACATCTCTGTTTCCTCTAGACTCTGATTTTTCCTTTGCGAGGCTTCCCTTTGGTTGTGTGGCCGATACTAGCTGTGGCTAGCTACGTAAGACCATCCCTCTGAGCCTTGTGGTTGACTTTGTAGGTGTTTTTTTCCGAGTTGTCGCTAGTGACTGCGTTTCTGACAGGTTTTGCTGGTGGCAGAGTGGGTTCTGACCGATTGGTTTCAACAGCGAGGTCTGTTGATGACTTTAGCCACGTGGTTTTCGGCTAGTGTTTCGTTCGTCTTCAGTTTGTTGGCGTGTGCCATGCTTGTGGAGTTGTCAGCATCCATTGAGTGCTCCATGCCCATCTGGGGTGTGCTGTGTGGGCTATCGTTTGTCTGGTTAGCACTCCACGCGTGGCTGTGTCGTTGTTGTGGCCCGCCAAGAGTCGTGGTGAGACTTAGTGGCCTTTTTCGCCGCGCTGTTGTTTCTTGACGTATTCTTTCCCCTCGATTTTTCAAACAATTTGAGTGAGTTGTTCCTACCCCTACTTTAGTTTGGTATTTCAGCTTTGTTTTGTAATTTTGATGATGAATTTGTTTTAAAGGGGTAGGATTGAGGCCCTAGAGGGGAGGGGGAGTGGTCCCCCTTTCCCCCTTGCACATCGTGTGCAGGGCTCCAAAAAAGACCCACTGGCCTATTTTCAGAAGGGGCAACCCCCCCCCCTCCTTCCTTCTTCTTCCCCCTCCCGCAAGCCACCGCCTCCCTCCCTCTCCTCCCCCATCTTCTTCTTCCCGCGCAGACTCTCCCCCTCTGTTCTCTCGTTCTCTAACAACCCGACCTCTCGGACCCCTTGAAATATGAGGTCAACCCCACTTACCAAAGTAGAAATTTGTGCATAATTTAATATGTATAAAATGTCTTTAGTAAGAAATAAATGCAAAATATAGACATATACCATAGACGTAATCCTTACAAAACAGTAAAACCCAAGCAAAGAATTTTTTTTACCCAAAGAAGCTACGAACTGTTCTCACACCTAATCTAATTGTTCTCATCTGATTTTTTCTTTGGATCAACTACAGTAGAGTTATTGTACATAAATGAAAAGTACGACGAAAAATGCTATAAGTGTTACTAAAATGACATTTTACAGGATATAAAATCATTCAGATAAATTTGTACAGAAATTATAATGATGAGAATAACCTTTCTCCCTTTAACAGCAAGCACGCCTGCCATCAGATCACTATCACCAGCTAAAAGTTTAGTTACTGAGTGCATCACAATGTCTGCAATGGCGAATGGGAGGTGAATACCATTGTTCAACCAATAGAGCACAATTTTATATTATCTACAGCACTAAAGACACAACGTGTGGTGTATACCTGTACCAAGTTCCAATGGTCTTGACAACACTGGAGACTAATATTGTTATCCCACCATGACAATAGCACCATAAGCATCAGCAATTTTTGAAATTTCTAGAATAGACAACACCAACATAATACCTAAAATAGCTTGCTTACCTACAAGAAATGGCATAGTTTACGCGGCATAAGAAATGGCATATTCTTATTCTTTACACCACCTTTTAGAGAAACATAGAGCTAAGAAATTCTAGTCGACTATTTTACATATCATGAAGTGTAGAAAAGCATACATGCAGACATAAAAATCCACATAAATAATATACCTCCTTATGTACCATAATACCACCCAGATTTATACCATACAATAGAGTCCAACTTGATACCCATCTCAAGAATTCTTTGCACATCACTCATTCTTAAGTCTCATTACATTATCTCTTTCCTCAAATGTTTATCAGAAACATTGTCAATCATCTTGAAAAGTCAACCAGTCAAGATTTAATTAAAAAGATAAAGATGTAGTTGAAAGAACAAAACCCAGCTCAAAACAACAATATTTATCAATTATACTTGTGCCCTTCCATGTCCTTTCTCCTCACCTAGCAATGAAAATTTTATTTATCTCCAAGACATTTACAAGAGTGGTCATTCAATTCCTAAGTTCTGTTTAGAAGTGATAGAAAAAGTATATGAACTAGAAAGTACATCATCATAAACACGAGGACATCAATTTTGATGATCTATTTAATTGGTTTGCGTATAATACATAAGAGTGTTTTGATTAATACTTGAATCAGTGTGAAGTGTATAAAAAATAAAAACACAATTAGGATTCTGAAACCAAAAATGGGAATCCCTTGGACTACTACATGTCTCGTTTGATTTCAAAAAGCACAGTGCGAAATGATAGCTTGCAGTCACCTCATGACATGATATCAAAGTAGTAGCAACTATGACAATGTTTGTGTAACGTCGCACATTTTTTTCGGATCTTCGCGGATCCTTGCTTAGCGGTGGTGTGCCAGTGCGTGGCCCATTAGTCTGTGTTTTCAGGTGTTTTTGCAGGTTGTGAGCTTTGTGGGTCGGCAGATTGGGCCCAAAGTGCTCACAAGTTTTCTGTCTGTGAATGCGACAGGGTTGTGCATCGCGTTTTGAATGCGACGACCCTGGTGGTCGTGTTCTGTTTGCCGACCGAGATGCGGTCTTTGTCTGCATGCGCGCCGCATGTCGCGCGCTGGGCGGCATGCTGACGTCGGCCTTGAGAAGGCAACGCCCTAATCCATTGCGTTGGGTCGCGACGGAGGGGTACATCGCGTTCTTAACCGCAAACAGTTCATAACCCAAGTCGGCCAAACAGAGCTGAGCGAGCTCTGTTTGACCAGCGGAGAAGCTGCCACGGGGATCTCGGGCGATTTGGCATTTGGGGATCATTTTCGGCTGGTCTCGCCGCGAGGACGTCGCACGAGCAGGGTAAATGCCGGGTTGTGATCGGTCTTCGCGTTCTTCGCGAAGGTAGGGAGATTCTACCCGTTTTCATGTTGCGAATCGCATGTGACACATGTACGGTTTGATAATTGCTTAAAGGACATTAGATATCATGCTAGGGCACTGAGTAAAGCATAAAAAATGAAAATTAAACATGGTTTTCATGGTTTATGGGGATGATTCGGGGAGAGCATCCCGGATTAGGGTTCCTGCCTGTGAAGGCGACAGAGCCCCCTGTCGCGTTCTGAACGCGATAACCGACCCGTCGCGTTCAGGTTATGAACGCGACATATCGGGGTGTCGCGTTCAGAAGGCGACACTACCCTATTCGCGACCCACAACCGAGAGAACTTGTTGTGTATGTTTTAATGGTATGATTATTCGTTTATCATTAAGTGGTGTTGCATGCCAATAGTAAGTGGTGCATTGGCACCTGTAGCGCTCCACGAGCGTGTTATTTGCGTGGTAAGCATGTTGCTTACGAGGTGAGCGGGGTTTTTACGTGATTAGCATGCTATTCACACGGTTAGTTGAGATGTCACGTTTCTTAATGCGTCAATGCCTTCGTCGCATTCTTTTGTATGGAAGGAATGGCTCAGCCTTGAGCGAGGATGGTCCTGCGTGGACCTAGTTCAAGTCGTTTTAGTATATTTTGAGTTGTTTTAAGTTGATTAACGATTGGCAGAGCATGTTAAGGTTTATGGTTAAATTAATCGTGTTAAGCATGGTAGAATGGTTATGTGATTCATATGTATGGTTTATGTGCTTGTGGTGCGTTGCTATGGAAGTCATGTGATGGCCAATGACAAGCAAGATTATATTGTGGATTCCGTGGTTAATTGTGTGTTATGGCTTGGTGGTCCCAAAGTGATCAATGACGGCAATGTCATATGTAATTTGTGTATGTGTCTGTGTAGGCTAGCTTGTAGGTCACATGGTGAACGGGAGTAAGCTAATCCTGACATTTATATCGTGGTTGTAATAAATATTAGATAGTATGTATCGAGGTTGTGTTTGCCGAGTGTGGTGGTTCGGCGCCTATTCTGGAATGCCTCTCTAGTCGGGTACCCCAGGTTCTGTGTGAGCCAGGCAATGTGTTTGTTGTGCTCGGGGTTTGTCCTGGTACTGTGTGTACCGTTGAGATCTGTGTCTTCTATCCTGGACACCCTCACTCATGTGTTTGTGAGTTTGTACGTCCGCTGGGGAAAGATGACAGAGGATACCAACTTGTGTTTATGGGTGTGCGGTCGTTTGTAGCGCGCTCGTGGTTGGGGGTACGGACACTGGTCCCCCAACTAGTCCTGTGTTTCCAGTGCCTCACTTTAGGGAGCTCGGGCCAGAGTCCTTAAAGGTGTCAGGCATGGACTTGCAGCTTGTGGTCTGCAGGTGTGGTGTTGGTTGGTCTCCCACTGTTCTTTGGCTTGTGTTGTGGAGCTGCAGTTAGACTTCCGTCCGTGACTGCGAGACTGAGAGGTAGTTCTTGTGCTGTGTTGTCCGGGTTGGATACTAGCATCATGAACCAGTAGTCCGTCCCGTGTGGTGTTGTCGTTCCTTTCCGACTCGTGCTTTGCCACTGGTCGTGGCTTGTGTTGTGGCTCATTGGTTAATGTTTTACTCGTTGAGATGTCCCTGGTGTTGGCGCAGTCATGATTGTGGTTCCGTGGTGGTACCTTGTGGTAGTGGGTATATGTACCCTTTGTGGGTAGCTTTGTATTGAGGTACGTTGTGTACCAGTCCCTTCAAGTGTTGGGGTGGACTTGTGTTTTGTGGAGGTCTGCGGTGTGACTTTCCACACGTTGTGTTGTACCCTTCATTGGGTAAGTTTCCGATTGTTGTTTAAGTGCGTGGTGGATTGGTTAGCTGATGTCAATCCTGTTAATTTACGTGGGTAAGTTACCTGTGAAGCTTGTAGCTTTGACGACCAGTTGTTGTAATGATTTGCCTATAAGGCATGTGGCCTAGGTTTGTAGTTATTGAGCGGACTAGTGGTACTGTGCTAGTCCTGTTGTCTCTTTATCTCCGAAGTTTGTGCTAGCTAATGAGATTTTATTGTTTAGCTGTTATTTATCATGTTATGTGTGAGCATGATATGATTTGGCTATGATGTTGCCAGTGAGACCCTCTGGGGTTGAGGTCTTCAGATTATGTGCGTTATTTTTGAGTGGCCCCTACTGAGCCTGTTGACTTATTGAGACTCACTCCCTACAATTCTTTTCAAGACTTGCCGTTGTGTGGCTTGCGGAAGTGTTGTAACAAGCTCGTACCACCAGCTGTAGAGTTAGTATGTTGTGTGAGCTTATGCTCCCTCAAAATATGCCCCAAATTTTTACTCTTTTTATTAGACATGTAATAATATATTGAGATAATGTAAATTATTATATACAGATATGAACACATATACTTTCTTCTGTCTTATACTATTATAGTTGTCTTTTATATTCTCACTAGACACGTGTACGAACTGTCCCTTGCGAGACTTCGGTCTGTTCGCGGGAGGCGGATCTGAATAGGACCTTATTAGGCATAAAAATCTAAGCCGTCACAATTTGGACATCAATTTAATACCTTATCTAAAGGCTGATTAAAAGAAAGGATTGTTCTAACAGAATTTGGAATCCAATATTTGCAATGCAGACAAACCTGTTCGAGTAATTGAGTGGAAGTTCCTTGCACGGAAATATATAGTCAACATAGATGGGGCAAGTAGAAGTTCAGAATTCTCTAAAGAAAGTTGCATTATAAGAGATCATAAATAGGAGGAATTAAAGAGATTTTAAAGGCTAATTATCTCTATTTCTGAGTTAGTAGTGAACAAAAGAAAAAGTAAAGGATGCTACTACAATTTTGACCGATGAATGATTTCAAAATTAACATGAAACTTTGAGACAACAATGAATAGTACTAATCAATCTCACTCAATTAATAACCCACAGAGAATAATACTCAATCAATCATTTCAGATAAAATTATTTGGAAAAAAAAAATGAAAGAAAGAAAAGGAGAATATCAAGCATTTCTAAGGCATCAAAGGGTGAGAACAAATGGGGGAGCATCTCTCCTTGGTCCAGCAACAGATCAGTAAACATACACTTTTTCAGCATCTGTATCATCACTCTCATCCTCGTTACTTCAACCTCAACCTTGGCATCTCCCTGGCCAGCAATCACTCAAATCAAGAACGTGAGACTCATACAGGCAGACAAGCGGGATATATTGCTGGACAGTTTAGCTAAGAAGGACTTGAGTCGGGCTTCTTTCATCTCATTGGCATAAATTATGCCTAAAAAAAGAGAGAAAATTTACATTAAAATAGAACACAATACAAATTCGTAATGTGACTAATTTGTATAATTAGAAGAAGAATCTCCAACCGATGATCTTCATCAATGATGCAATATATGTTATTTTGCCGCCTAGAGCTGCCCTAAAGAAAGAAACAAGCAACCTTATATATTGATGCTCAAACTAAAATCAACCTATACAACCAGTGAACAAATATCACATAAACTACCAAACCTTGCATAATATTCAGGCCACAAAGCATAGTTCCCCCACGTTTAGGAGGAAGAGGCTTCATGTGCTCAACTGATAACTTTGGCTTCAAGCCCAGATGAACCAAACTTATGAGCATTGTTCCCAGGGGTTTCCAGTAAATGATTCCACAAGATTCTGTTAAACATATCCCTGCAGAAACAACACATACAAAGTTAGAATGAAGCATCTTTTGCCCGTTTCCGCTCTTCTGATATTCTCCCCGGCGATAGAATCATAAAATTACCCACAAAGCCACAATATCTAACAAAAAAAGATACCGTTGATGTTGGGGAGCACAACTTCTCGCTCCTCCACGTCTCTACAGGGTGTGATTCAGACGTTAATTGGTCTATTTCGTGGTGCAGGGAGTGGGGGAGAGGAAGGTGGAGAGAGATGAGCGAATGCGCACCTGTGCTGCTACCTGCTGCGTGCCGAGGCGAGGAAGCCCACCCAAGCTAGGCTGGCACTGAGGTCGAACCTTCTGGTTACGGAGGAGACGATCTAATCGGTGGACTCAGGGGCCGCGATGGAGGCCGATCGGGCTTCTGCTTGGGCTCGAGGGGGGGAGGAGGGTGGTGGCGAGGGGCTTCTGCTTGCCGCTCACCCCCGTCCCAAGCAACGCCGCCCGCGCGCCACGCACACCACCCGGCGCCACATAGTGGAAGCTGGAGCAGGGCGGCGTCTGGGTGGTCCACCGTGACGGGTGGTTCCGTTGTGGAGGCGTGGGAGCGAGCGAGGTTGACGTCCGACGGAGGGTGTGTGGCTGGCACAGAAGGGTGGTGGAGGAAGAGACGAGAGAAGTGGGTTTCGGCGCCGTGGAAGGGGGGGATCGGGGATTTGGGATGGGGGGAGAGAGGGAATATGGCGCCCTGGGGGGGGGGGGGCGGGGGTGGGGGGGGGTGGGGGGGTGGGGGGTGGGGGGGGGTGGGGGAGGGGGGGTGGGGGGGATGGGGTGGCGCGGGGGGGGGGGGGGGGGGGGGGGGGGGGGGGTGGGTGGGGGGGGGGGGGGTGGGGTGGGGCGAGGGTAGGCGGATATTTTGAGGATTGGCGCCGCGGGGGGGGGGGGGGAGGGTGTGGGCGGATATTTTGAGGATTGACGCCGCGGGAGGGGTGAATATTTGGGAAATGAGTGCCGGAGCAAAGCCGAGTTGGAGGGCCGCGCGCCTCTTGCGCGCGCCGCGTGGAGGGCGCGGGCCCCCCAGCATTTAATGTTTTTTTTTTTAGTTTTTGTGTATTATTTGTGTGCACAAATGATGTATTTGTGTGCACAAATACATCATTTGTGTGCACAAATTGTAAAAAAAAAAAAAAAAAAACGGCATTAAATGCTGGAGGGGCCCGCCCCTCCATGTGACGCGCGCGGAGGGCGCGCGGCCCCTCCAGCGAGGCTGGGCTCCCGGCACTTTCAGAAGCCTAGCATTACTCGAATATTTTAGGGATGTGGCGGGATTATGTTGGTTTTTTTTTAGGGGGGGGGTTGATTTGGTATTTAAAATATATTTTAAATAAAGTTTTATTATTAATATTTATAATATAAGATCTAAATATATAGATATAGATAATATACGTAGATATTATACTATACATTATCGTATAGATATTACATATAATATATAGATTATATATATATATATATGGATATAGATATATATCTAAGCTATAATATTTATACATAGATATATCAATATATATATATAGATACAGATAATATACATAGATGTATATCGGAGGTGTACTTGGCCACCATTACTCTTAGGTCTCATTTGTTAATGGCGAGGGTGTACTTAGCCGTCATTTCTCTTGAGTCTCATTTGTTAACGGCGGGGGTGTACTTGGCCGCCGTTTTCTCTGGGTCTCATGTTGAAATAGCGGGGTGATGTACTTGGCCTGCCGTTTCTTCTAGGTCTTATGTGTTAACGGCCGGGGTGTACTTGACTGTCGTTTCTCTTGGGTCTCATGTTGAAACGGCGGGGCATACCTACGCCGTTTCTCTTGGGTCTCATATGTTAATACAGCGGGGCATACCTGTGCCGTTTCTCTTGGGTCCCATGTTGCATGCGTCGACACCCATCAGACTTGTGTCGACCTGTAACGACCCTGGATATTTATGTCCAATAAGACTCCATATCTAAGTCCACCTCCCGCGATCGGACCGAAGTCTCGTAATGGATAACTCGTACAGTGTCCAGTAAGAATATAAAAGACAACAACAACAGTATAAGACACAAGAAGGTACATGTGATCATACATGTATATAACAATTTACAACTGTCCCAATACATATTACATGTCCAATTTAAAAGTACAACTACCTAGGGCATACCCCGAGGAGCACAAGCTCACACAACACAACTAACACTACTGTTGGTGGTACAAGTCTGTCGCAATGACAAGTCACAGGCTCGGTAGGGACCACCCAAAAACAACACACAAAACCAAAGAGACCTCAACCCGAGAGGATCTCACTGGCAACACTGATAGCCAAACCATATCATGTTCACAATAATCATAATAAATAACAACTAAAACATAAACACATCAACAAACACATAGTCCTCGGAAGAAAAGAGGAACAACAGGACTAGCACAACACCACTAGTCCGCCCAACAACAGAAATGCCTAGGCCACAAGCCTCACAGGCGAACCATTACAATAACTGGTCGCCTAAGCTACAAGCTTCACAGGCAACCTATCCACAAAGGGTAACAAGTCTAGCATCAGCAAGCCAATCGACCACACACTTAAACCACAATCGGAAGCTTACCCAAAGAAGGGTAAAACACAACGTGTGAAAGGTCACATCACTTGACTTCACAGAACACAATCCACCTCAACACCTGAAGGGACTGGTACACAACGTACCACAACACAAAGCTACTCATAAAGGTACAGGCACCTACTACCATGAGGTACCATCACGGAATCACAATCTCATTGTGACAACACTAGGGCACACCCCAACGGGTCAAACCTCAACCAACAACTCACACACGCAAACCAGAAACCAGTGGCAAAGCACGAGTCGGAAAGAACGATGCCACCACACGGGAATGGACTACTGGTTCATGACGCCAGTATCCAACTCGGACAACACAGCATAAGAACCACCTCTCAGTCTCACAGTCACGGACGAAAGGTCCAACTGCAGCTCCACAGCCACAAACCAAAGAACAGTGGAGACCCACCAACACCACACCTGCAGACTACACAGCTGTAGGTCCGCCTGGCACCTTTAGAGACTCCGGCCTGAGCTCCCTAAAGTGAGGCACTAGAAACACGGCTAGCTGGGGACCAGTACGTCTACTGGTGTCTGTACCCCCAACCACGAGCGTGCTACAAGAGACTAACACAAACTCTCACAGTCGCTGCCCCTCTGCCGTCTTTCCCTCAACCGACGTACAACTCAAACACAAGAGTGAGGGTGTTCAAGAAGATGACACAGCCCTCGACGGTACACACAGTACGGACAAACCCCGAGCACACACAAAACACCATGCCTGGCTTACACAGAACTTGAGGTACCCAACTGAAGAGGTATTCAGGAATAGGCGCCGGACCACCAAACTCGGCAACGCACAAACCACGATACATACATATATAATCTTTATTACAAACCACGGTACAAGTGTCAGGAATAGCTTGCCCCCGGTCACTATGTGACCTACAAGGTAGCCTACACAGACGCATACATGAACTATATTAACCATTAATAATCTAGCCTGTCATTGGTCATCTCATGACCTCCATTGCCACATTAAACACAATATATATAACCACTTAATAACCATACCCTAACTCTTAACCCTACACATGCTTTTATCATTAAACCAATTTAAATAACCTATAAAAAATATCAAATGACTGAGGCTAGGTTTACACTGGAACCTCACTCCCAACCACCACGAACTAACCACATACACACCGCTCAACCACGTGAAGGCCACGTCAACCATGTGAACAACACACCCTCCTCGAGCGCTACAGATGCCAAGGCACTGCTTACCAATGCCTTGCACATCACACAACGATAATCCGATAAATACGTTATCATGCACACACATAAAAGCCCACGGAACTGTTAACGCGACGGGGGCTTCTGTCGCCTTCTGAATGCGACACCTCGATAGGCCGCGTTCAAAACAAGAACGCGATGGGTCGGCCTGTCGCGTTCAGAACACGACAGGAGGGTCCGCCGCCTTCACAGGAAGGAACCCTAATCCGAGATCCCATCCTCGGATCTCCCACACAACCATATAAAACGATGTAAGAACCCATTTTCATGCTTTACTCTATGTCCTAGCATGGTATCTATCGTATATAAAGCGAGTAACAAGCTATTTATGCTTCACATGCAATTCACAACGTAAAACGGAGTGGAATCTCCCTACCTTCGCAAAGAACGGCGATGCACCGGTGTTTCCCCCGCTCCGTGTGACATCCTCGCGGATAGACCACGCCGAAAACGACCCCAAAATGTTGGATCGCCCTAAACTCCACTGCAAAACCTCCTCCCTGGCCGAGCAGAGCTTCCTGAGCTCTGTTCGGCGACCTAGCTTAAAAACGCATCACAGTTGGAACGCAACATACCCTACCGTCATGACCTGAACGCGACAGAGAAGGTCGTCGCCTTCCCATGGTCGACGTCAGCAGGCCACCCAGCGCGTGACACGCGGCGAACATGCAGACGAAGACTGCTCCCAGGCGGCAACCAGAATGCGACACCTAGGGCCGTCGTGTTCAGAACGCGACGCCAGGCCCTATCGCGTTCATAAACAGAGAACCAGTGAGCGCTTTGGGCCCAACCTGTCGACCCACAAAGTCTCACAACCTACATAAACACCTGCAACACACGTCATTGGCCACACACTGGCCTCCACAATCATTAAACGAGGATCCACGAAGATCCGAAAATGCGCAACGTTACATTACTATCACCTAAAAAGGAATGTTGTCCCCGACATTCAAAAATGGATCACGGTAAGCCGGACTATCACCTAAAAAGGAACAAAGCCATATACAGAATAAGTAGGATACGCTTCCTCTGCATTTTCCTTTCAAACCATTATGTGCTGACTAATTCATCTGTTCATTTCCACACTGTTATGCTTTCCCTTCTCTTTAATTCATTTCATAGCTGCTCTGCGTTTTTGTGTCAATCTTCCTTTCTTTTCCTTTCAACTGTAGGCGATTCCACCTTGCTATTGGCGCTTTATCTCATTGGACTCAACCTGCTTTCACAATTTCTCGACTGTGTTTGCAACATTTCTTTCTGGGCCGCTTCATTTGCTCAAAACTTTTTACTATATACTGTCATTCTGAGGTGCACTGTTATGTAAAACCATCTTTAAATCTTCAAATTTCTCAGGGCCCTTTCATTATCTGCCTGTCACTGCCACTATCGCTCTGCCTCATCTGTATTCATATTCTTAATTGTCAACTTCTCAAAGCAAATCACATTACTATAACCTGAATTTCCTGCCTTTATATACCATTCTACTCATGCTGCTATAGCTCATATTTGGCCAAGAACCACTGCTTCTTTTTCAACTGTGCACAACTTCTTAAACTTTCTTTTAATCAATCAATCTCTGGTAACTTGCGAAATTTAATCTTTCTTACTACACATTTCTTGAATCATCTGACTATTGTTATTCTATAATCTGCCACATACTTTCTTCATCTGGTCATTAATACTGAACTTTAACTTTACTGCCAACAGCATAATACCATTTCTGCAAAATATTTCTCTTAATTATTCTGCTAACTAACTAATCCCACTGTGTCATTCACACTGCAATCTTCTTATTATATAATCATCTTCACTAAAATACTTTCATAGCTATAAACTGAAACTATTTCCTTAAACACAGTAACTTATTCTGCCTGATTCCTTTATTCTACATTACTATTTTACTGCCAAATACAAACAATTACACTATTACATCACATTCACAAATATCCATTTACAATCTGCCTTACTATTCCTCTCAACTCGATATTCTTTAACTGCTTCTAACTGATTATCTCTTTCTATTCTGACTTACATAGCTCTAACTTATTCTAATTATTTTTAACTTTAACCTCAATCTTTTTCTGACACAAACTTTACTCTCTGTTCCCCCAATTGTATTTGATTGCTTAACATTACTAATCTTATCTTCAACACTGTAATCCTTTACAAATCATTCTGTGAAATCTTCACAAATTGTCATTTATCAAATAAATATCTTCTTGTAAATTCTTGGAAAAAGTCCAACCACACATAATTCTTTCTTTACTCTTTCTTTACCCAACTGATCACCTCAGCACATGCTTATATGGATCTCTATATAAAATTTCACATATCATCATTATTCACAACAACACTATTCTCAAACTCTTTACTGCAACTATCATTAATCACAAAGTACACTTAATCTCTGCCAACATCTCTTTCCTCTGTTTACAGTACCTCATCTCAAACGAACTATCTCACACAGTTATGCCAGACCTTCCATAACACTAATCACATTATTATCCACACTGTTCTTAACACTGATTAACACAGATCTCAAATACTACAATTACTTCTGCTAATATTCTCAATTACAATTCACACACTTAACAATCTTCATCACACACTAATTTATTCCTGATACTAATACTATTTCACTGCTTCTTTATCACATCATTACCCTATACCTGTCTCTGCCAACTTTGTATCAAGTATCTTACAAAAAATACATTCAGATCATATCATTTCCAGAACACACTTTACCTTCTCTGAATAACACAATTGAATTCACTAATTCAGTCAATTACTGCAAATGAGAACCTTTAAACAATTATACCTTCACTGCAGACTGGCACACTGATATAACCTCTCAACTTACACCACTAATCACATCATTTCTCTGCCATTTCTAATAACTGCCACGCTAACCAGCTATACACACAATTCACATACCAAAAACTCGCAGAATAAAAATCACGCAAAACCAGAGACTTTCTATACTAGCAGTGGAAAATAAACCATGTCTTGGGACATTGTAACTTCAATGTCTTTTCATATTCTAACTGGACCATGCTCTGATACCAACTGTAACGGCCCTGGATATTTATGCACAATAAGGCTACATATCCAAGTCCGCCTTCCGCAATCGGACCGAAGTCTCGTAAGAGATAGCTCATACACGTGTCCAGTAAGAATATAAAAGACAACAACAAACAGTATAAAGACACAAGAAGGTACAAGTGCTCATACCTGTATATAACAATTTACAACTGTCCCAATACATTATTACATGTCCAATTGAAAAGTACAACTACTTAGGGCATACCCCGAGGGAGCACAAGTTCACACAACACAACTAACACTACTGCGGGTGGTACAAGTCTGTCGCACGCCACTGCAAGCCGCATAAACGGCAAGCCCTAAAAGGAACTATAGGGAAGTGAGCCTCAACAAGTCACAGGCTCAGTAGAGACTACCCAAAAACAACACACAAAACCAAAGAGACCTCAACCTCAGAGGGTTCACTGGCAACACCGATAGCCAAACCATATCATGTTCACAATAATCAAAATAAACAACAACTAAAATATAAACATATCAACAACACATAGTCCTCGGAAGAAAAGAGAAACAACAGGACTAGCACAGCACCACTAGTCCGCCCAACAACAGAAATGCCTAGGCCACAAGCCTCACAGGCGCACCATTACAATAACTGGTCGCCTAAGCTACAAGCTTCACAGACAACCTACCCACAAACGGTAACAGGTATGGCATCAGCAAGCCAATCGACCAACACTTAAACCACAATCGGAAGCTTACCCAAAGAAGGGTAAAACACAACATGTGAAAGGTCACATCTCTTGACCTTCATGGAATACAAGTCCACCTCAACACCTGAAGGGACTGGTACACCACGTACCACAACACAAAGCTACCCATAAAGGGTACATGCACCTACTACCACGAGGTACCATCATGGAATCACAATCTCAATTGTGCCAACACTAGGGCACACACCCAACGGTCAAACCACCTCAACCAACAACACTCACACACACAAACCAGAACTAGTGGCAAAGCATGAGTCGAAAGAATGATGCCACCACACAGGAACGGACTACTGGTCATGACGCTAGTATCCAACCCGGACAACACAACACAACACAAGAACCACCTCCAGTCTCGCAGTCACGGACGAAAGGTCCAACTGCAGCTCCACAACCACAAGCAAAGAACAGTGGAGACCAACCAACCACATCTCAGACTACAACACAGCTGCAGATCCACGCCTGGCACCTTTAGGACTCGGGTCTGAGCTCCTAAAGTGAGGCACTGGAAATACAGGACTAGCTGGGAACCAGTACGTCTACTTGTGCTTGTACCCGCAACCACGAGCTCGCTACAAGCAACTAAACACAAACTCTCACAAGTCGCTGCCCCTCTGTCGTCTTTCCCTCAGCCGGAGTACAACTCCAACACAAGAGTGAGGGTGTCCAGGAAGACGACACCAGACCTCGACGGTACACACAGTACCGGGACAAACCCTGAGCACAACAAACACACATGTCTGGCTCACACAGAACCTGGGTACCCAACTGAAGAGGTATTCCGGAATAGGTGCCAGACCACCAAACTCGGCAACGTACAAACCATGATACATACATATATAATATTATTACAAACCATGGTACAAGTGTCAGGAATAGCTTGCCCCCGGTCACTATGTGACTACAAGCTAGCCTACACAGACGATACATGAACTATATTAACCATTATAATCTGGCCTGTCATTGGTCATCTCATGACCTCCATTGCTGCATTAAACACAATATATAATAACCACTTAATAACCATACACTAACTCTTAACCCTACACATGCTTTATCAATTAAACCAATTTAAATAACCTATAAAAAATATCAAAGGACAGAGGCTAGGTTCACACTGGAACCTTACTGCCCAACCACCACAAACTAACACATACACACCGCTCAAATCACGTGAATGCCACATCAACCACGTGAACAACACGCTCCTCGAGCGCTACAGATGCCAAGGCACCGCTTACCAATGCCTTGCACATCAAACAACGATAATTCGATAAATACATTATCATGCACACACATAAAAGCCCATAGAACTATTAACGCGATGAGGGCTTCTGTCGTGTCTGCCCACCAATTTAGCAGTGGAATAAATCGGGGAGGCATGAACAACGTGTATGGTAATGACAATTGTGCATTCACTCGCAAATATCAGAGCATCTAATGAACAATAATTGCAATAAACTCCGCATTTTATTGATAATTCATCTAAACTATTACATCCACTAATTCCGAGCCAAAACTTAGGGCTCAATAACATCATTACATTGGAAGGGATAAATGAGCAAATATCTAACTAAACTCTAAGGTACTAAGGACATTCCATCGCTATGACTCCAGGTCGCCATCACTCCAGTCCATTCCCATGGATGTGTGTAAGGTCATCACCCGACTTACCTGAAAACACAATAACAAATAACGAAGGTGAGCGATAACGCTCAGTAGGACTTAATAATATCTCGTGTAAACAAACATGCTTTAAGTGATTAATGTCTTGTAAAGCAAGTTAACTAGAGAGAAACAATCAAGTATAGTCAAAAAAGTAATAGCACATGGTAGAAAGAGAACGATAATACTTTCATCAAGAATATTGCAAAACTAGGACGATAAAGAATTGGCCATGTAACGAGATAGCGTATGACAAGATAGCGGGTAAGGAGATAGCGTATATGGTTTGCACAACGGTGCACTAGAAGAATACAGCATAGTCACTTCTAAGACAGTAGCCGTTCAGTAACAGTCAATGCTAGCAAAGTACACTGAACTCCTCAGACTAATAGTATAACATTTAGATGTCTAGCCAATATAGTATAGTCAGACCAGTGCAATGCAGAACACCGTCAATAGCCCCTACAGATTTTCGGGTGGCTCTCTGCCCCCACGACTAGATTGGAGCCCCTCGGACACTCTCTGTGCCCTGCACAGTATGCATTTGAGTCAGTAGGGTCACAGGACCCATATTATGGTGCTAGACAGTCATGTATAGTACAAGCAATAGGAGCCACAACAGTCAAGAGTCTCAAGAGAGTACTAGATGAAATAGACGAGGATAGTAGAGTGAACATGAATAGATGAGAGTACAAGGATAGTAGATGAGATAGGGGTATAATCATAAAACTACGTTAAACCGGCGATAGTCACAGTTGCACGGCACTAGGTCGGGTACCGGCAGTCAGGTAGAAGTCACATGCCATTAGCCATGCTAAGAACACTGGCTAGATGATTCGGCGTGATCACAAGATAAAAGAGAACATACTAAGGCCGGTTGGATCATGCTGATCCCTAAGGGTGTAACGGGATTTAAAGGGTACAACCAGCTCGTCGGCAATGAACGTGCGCCAAAGCCAAGAAGACTTACGGAGGCCTTGACAAGGAGTCCCAGGTCCAGTCAGGAGTCTTCCCGGTGGAGAGGTGGTCCATGCCAAGAGAAAGTGTGTAGAAACTAGGGTCTGTCATGCCTGAGTGCTCGAAGGCAGAGGGACGCGATACTGGTGTAAAATCACGCGATTAAAACGAAGACATGTGTCATTTAAATAATAGGAAATTAGGTAATTAATTTCACTTAATTACCAGATACATTATTGAGTAATTTAATAGGGTCAAATGGCAACATGATGGTTAAGTGTGTGCAAGTGTAAGAAATCAAGAGGACATGAATGCTTGCCCATCTCTTTACATAAAAAATAATCTCACATAATATTGCCCATTTAAAATAACAAATCGAGTTTATGCATGACAACGTTAATTAAGGGTAAACAGGGTTTATATAGCACAATAGCAGGGTTAAAATGGTAAAATTAGGGTTCTGGCCGCCATATTCAGATCGCGACGCAGGTTGCTGTCGCGATCAGGTCGCGACAAGGCGGACCGGTGCGTTCAGGATTTCAAGTCGCGACGCACAGGTGGGTCGCGTTAAGGCCATCGCGACACCCTGGCTTGGCGCATTCTGTGAACCGGCGTTGGGGTGAACCGGGGGCAGGTCGCGACCAGTCGACCTGTCACTTCAGATCGCGACGGGTCCTGGTGTCGCGACCCCCTCTGAGGTCGCGGTGGATCGGGCCGTCACGATCTCAGGGAGTGGCCCGAGCCCAGAAAAGGGTTTTGCTCTGTTTTCCAGTGGGTCTACATAATATAGGGCTATTCAAATTTCGTTATAAAATCACACAGTGATCCATAAGCACAAAACCAATTTAAATGAGAGTAGACATGGAGATCTATCACAGGGCACGAGTAATTAGAAAATAGTCATGTATAAAGTATGCTTTGACTAGGTTACTTTTCGTAACCTAAACATGCACAGTCAAGAACAGAATTAATTCAAATGGATACAAGATGAAATTAGGGTAAATAGGTGCGTTTGAAAGATAGTGATGAGTAGTATTTATGAGAATAATTCACAGCATTAATCGAGTACAAGTATAGATTGAAGGGCAAACTATAGGATTCGGGTACATGATAACAACAGGGATTCAAACATTAATTTGCCATAATGGACGAATGAAATAGAGCAAAACGAGAGGGCTTTCGAAGGGGGTCATGAAGACTTCCTAGGGAATTTTTACACGTTGAGTGCTTGAGAGATTGCCTACCTTTCACGTGTTTAGAAACCTAGGGTTAATGACGTAGTAGAAAAAGAAATCCCCTCCTTCCAAGCTTCTCCTCTTGCTCCTCACGTCCACAGCCTTCTCCATCCTCCAGAGCTCCCACCACGATCTATGGGTTGCTAGGGCCGAGTTTAGGGTGTTTTGATGGCTAATAGAATCCTTACTCCTTAAGACTCCTTCCTTTCTTAAATTTCGAATTTTCCTAATTATCACGTTCCTTCCTAGTATTATATCCTTTTTAGGATGGGAAGAGAGCCAATTTCGTGGGTAATGGGTTAGGGTAAGTTTAAGACTCTTTTTAGGATAGATATGAGTTATTAATATTTATCTTACCCCCTTTTATTAATTACTATTATTTAAATCCGAATTTGGCATAATTACCTCCCATCCATGAGGGCTCTTCTCAATTGGCCCAACAATCATGTAGGACCATTAGTAAAACCCATACTAATTTCACTTAATGGGTATGATTTAATTCTACTTATTCACCATTATTCTAATTTAAATCTATTTATCACACTTATTCAATAAATTATTATTTTAAATCAATAATATATTTATGCCAATATTTCTAATCTTCATATTGTGCTCTTACTCTGGCCCAATAACTCATGTGAGTTATTTGTACAAAAATGCACTACTTACTTAATGAATTTTAATATCCTTTATTAGAGAATTTATTCATGGGCCAAAATTGTCGTTTGGTCCAAATAACATAATGGGTTATCATCCCAATTATTTAATCTACTCATACATTTATTTTAATTTATAATCCACTTTAGCTCATAAAATAATGAGTTCTTAGACTATTCCTTAATTATGCTAATAAGTAGCATAAATTCTTAAACTACGTCCAAATGATTTTTCTATGCCCAATTTCATGATGGGTCATTAGAGAACATTATTTAAAGTACAACTACTAATTTATGAAATATTATATGGGTTTATACGCATGCATAATGATGCTTACCTTTTTAATAATTGAATTTATTAATAGATAAATTTCAATTTATCTATAAGTTTTAATTAATGATTTTCCGGGGGTACTACATGTCGCCTTCTAAACGTGACACCCCGATAGGCCACGTTCAAAACCAGAACGCGCGGGTCGGCCTGTCGCGTTCAGAACACGATAGGAGGGTCCGTCGCCTTCACACACAGGAACCCTAATCCGGGATCCCCATCTCTGGATCTCCCACAACAACCATATTAAACGATGTAAAAAACCCATTTTCATGCTTTACTCTGTGTCCTAGCATGGTATCTATCGTTTATAAAGCGCAGTAACAAGTTATTCATGCTTCACATGCAATTCACAACGTAAAACAGGGCGGAATCTCCCTACCTTCGCGAAGAACGGCGATGCCCCGGCGTTTCCCCCAATCCGTGCGACATCCTCGCGGCGAGACCACGCCGGTAAACGACCCCAAAACGTCGGATCGCCCCAAACTCACCGCAAAAACCTCCCTAGCCGAGCAGAGCTTGCTGAGCTCTATTCGGCCGACCTAGCTAAAAAACGCATCACAGTTGGGAACGTGATGTAACTACGTCGCGACCTGAACGCGACGGAGAAGGTCGTCGCCTTCCCATGGTCGACGTCAGCAAGCCGCCCAGCACGCGACACGCGGCAAACATGCAGATGAAGACCGCTCCGCGGTGGCAACCAGAACGCAACACCTAGGGCCGTCGCGTTCAGAACGCGACGCCAGGCCCTGTCACGTTCACAAACAGAGAACCAGTGAGCGCTTTGGGCCCAACCTGCCTGCCCACAAAGCCTCACAACCTGCGTAAGCACCTGCAACACACGTCATTGGCCACACACTAGCCTCCAACACCATTAAACGAGGATCCACGAAGATCCAAAAAATGCGCTACGATACACGACCTCATGCAGAACTTGCATCGACGCAAGTGGGACTTGAGGAGTTTACGTCAACGCAAGTGGAATTTGCGTCGACCTCATGAGGAAAAAGCGTCGACATAATCATATCTTGATCCATCAGGGGCTAACATAGGTGATACGACACGCTTGGGTGGTGTGCCGTTTCTCTTGGTTGATATAGGTGATACGGCACGCTTGGGAGGTGTGCCGTTTCTCTTGGCACAAATGAATAATGTACCACTTCTCTGATACGGCACACATGAATAGCGTGCCATTTCTCTTGATACGACACAAGTGAATAGTGTGTCGTTTCTGCTTCAGTATGTGTCAACACACCTTTCTGGGTCCTTGTGTAGGCGACCTAGGTCTTCAAGTAGGTCGACTGTCCTCAAGCAGGTCGACCTGGGTCTTCAAGTAGGTCGACCTAGGTCTTCAAGTAGGTCGACTGTCCTCAAGTAGGTCGACCTGGGTCCTCAAGCAGGTCGACCTGGGTCCTCAAGCAGGTCGACCTAGGTCTTCAAGTAGGTCGACCTAGGTCTTCAAGTAGGTTGACCTGTCCTCAAGCAGGTCGACCTGGATCTTCAAGTAGGTCAACTTGGGTCCTCAAGTAGGTCGACCTGGGTTCTCAAGTAGGTCGACCTGTCCTCAAGCAGGTCGACCTGGGTCTTCATCCATACTGGTTTAAAATTATGCGTTTACAGCAACCGTCGCTTATACTTAAAATAAAAACATAAAATATTTAATGATTTATAGATTCATGCTAAATATAGAAAAATGGTATATATTCATTATGATTCATGAAATAAATACTTTATAATGTATAAGAATAGTTAATTAAGTAGTTGACAATAAAAACTTGAAATATGAAATGAAATACACTTTGTGATATAAAAAAATATTTACATCAACAATAAACAAAATCTATTGACACTTGCATACAAGCTGTTATGTCCTCAAAACATATAAAGTAACATGATGTACATGAAAATAAGTTTTTTTTACTTTTATTTTTTTCTTATAATTTAACATACATTATCATACTTTACTAATACTTACACGTAAACTATTTTACAATTATTTTTAATAATTTTTAAGAGCATTAGATTATTAGCGACGGCTGCAAACCCTCACTATTGTAATAGGGACGGCTCCAACTGTCACTATTATGCTTTAGTGACGCACGAAGTTGTCGCCAAAACATAATAGCGACGGACATAAGTAGTCGCTAATAAAAAATAAAGACGACGGCCATACCCGTCGCTAATACTCTTATTAGGGACAACCTTCTATAGCCATCCCTAATAATCATCTATTTTCGACAGATAAAGTCGTCCCTAATAAGAACATTAACGACGGTGCATATTAGCCGTCGCTAATGTTAATATTCGCGACGGCTTCCCATGGCCGTCGCTAATAAGCTTTTTTTTGGGACGACAATCACCGTCCCTAATGATGTTTTTAGCGACGACCCTTATAGCCGTCCCAAATAATATACTTTTAGCGACGTTTATACAATCAACTGTCGCTAATAATTTTTAATAGGATGACTTCTTTCAACCGTCGCCAATACTATATTTTTGGGGACAACTTTTTTACAGCCGTCGCCAATACTATACTTTTGGGGACGATTTTTTTATAGTCGTCGCAAATACTCTTTTTAGCATCGACTTTTTAGAAACCGTCGTCAATACTTCACTTTTGGGGACGGCTTCTTAACAGTCGTCACAAATATGCTTTTTAGCGACGGTTTTTTGGAGCCGTCGCCAATACCCCGTTCCTAATGGTCCCTTTCTTGTAGTGGTAGTAGAGAGTCTTGAGCGCGAAGTCTCCGTTCTAGGGGAACCATCCTTCCCGCTGGATCAAGTCCCCGATGGTGTCTCCATGACGACCGTCCGGCGTACTGCTTCCAGGGGTGGCCGAGATAGCTAGGGATCTTGAATCTGTTGGGAAAGAGCTTCTGTTCAAGGACGATGCGGCAGTTGTGGATGACGATTGCGGTGTACTGGTCTGGCTTAGTGCGGCCGTGCGTCGTGACCATGTTCGCTAGTTGTCCATGGGGCGGCGGATGACGATGAGAGAGTTCTAGATAACGGTGGTAGATGCGCCAAAGATAAAGTCAACCGTGTCGGAGATGACACAGTTGGGAAGAACTAACACTGGCTCTAGATGTAGAGCGTGTCCTGGTACGCGTCCACCCGAAAGTTGTAGAAGACCGCACGATTGGACTGCACCCGCAGTGCCCGCCTGTTGCTTCACCACCCCAACTGTGTTCTGGAATCCCATGGCCTGGCAGATGAATCCGTCCCGATGACTGCTGCCCCAACACAAAAATGTCATGCGCTGTGAGTGTGTGCATATGCGTGTGTTTGTGCGTGCACATGTGAGAATGTTGAGAAAGAGAATGTTGGTTACCCGGGCGCCGGGTAACCCAGCTGAGCTGGATCGGCCGCGCGACCGACCTGTGATCGACCGCGTGGGCCCCACGCCTCCCTCGTGGGGCCATGCGCGGCCGACCAATCAGGTCGGTCCGCGCGGTCGATCCACGTCGGCTAGCTACCTGGGCGCCCGGGTA